>JBDJHY010186684.1:0-21600 GCA_039654485.1 Withania somnifera
TGGGAATCCTCCCGCAAACACTACAACTACAAGCTTTGAAAGCTATTTCAAAGAACAATCTTCTCAATTCAATATAGTCAACTAATCAATTTGAAAGACTAGCTTGGTATAGAGCCTAAGTTTTTATTATTATATTTGGGCCTAAAAGTGACTATAATATCAAATTGGCCCCATACTTTTGGGCCTCTTTACTTTTAAGTCCCAAATGACTTCCCAAGCTTTCCAAGTTATTCTCCAAATGCGGACTTGGCTCCTTTGGTGCTCATGTAAACCGTTTGAAACTCCACTTGGTCCCTTTGGGTGGGCATGGGTTGGATCCTCATTGCTAGACGTTGGATTATAGGTCTAGCACGATTGGTGCTTCCTAGAGCCGTATCATTTTCCCCTTGTTGAAAAAGATTTGTCCTTGAATCCAAGAGATGGCCTACAAACCAAGTGACAACAACAAACACCCAAGCTTCCGTCATAGTATGAGGGTTAGAACACGGGTTAGCACCAATAAGCATGAGGCTAAGACAATCCACGTTAATGGACAACCAAGTCAAAACAAAGTGATGCATACAAGGAATACCGAGGTCAAATTGGTAAAAGTACCATTCCCTTGGGGTATGCACATCAATCAAATCCACTAAATTTATAGCTCTACTACAAGACCAAATATACTCATGCTCAAGATCACATGCCAAGATGTCACACCAATCACTAACAAGTGTGCCCTCACAAGCAATAAACATATGGGACGGAGTAACAACAAGTGGACAGACACCACTCACCTCAACCTCCATATACAATACATATTCAAAACCAACCATGATGCCATTGTATGCAAATAGGTAGTAAAGGAAAAGGGCTAAAAACTCAAACTCATTCATGAAAAACTCACATGCAAAGCCACGAAGTAACTCTTTCAAGCTACCAAGTTTGATCAAACTAAATATCGCACATGAGCACAAAATGAGTAATTTTGAGCATTTGACATTTTTGCTCTTCTACCCAACTTCCTTTAAAATAAAACCAAACAAGAAATACTTGCAAGTAGGAGGAGTGAGGTACTTACCTACAATAAGATCAAGCAAAAGCATAGTAGCAACCCAAGAAGTTGGGCCTCCTCTATTCACGACATCAAGCAAGTCCTTATGAGTCCATTCAATCAACTCAACTTGTCCAACCACTTGTGTGACAAGGACTGACCGTTGTCCAAAGAGGGCGGACTGTTGTCCCTAACGGCGGTAAGGTCACTTGACCACTGTCCCTCGGTGTCCAACTGTCGTCTTGGCCAGTAGTAACTGGAACTCCCAACTTGACCACCATCCCTAAAGGGCGGGCTACCGTCCGAGTGGGTGGTGGAGTAAGGCGATGGGCCACAAAAATGGCGTATGGACTCCTATAGTAATCCAAAGCATTGGGAGACACAATTTGGCTCCCATACCATGAAATCACATCAGTATCATGCAGCATAAAAGTTGGAAATGCATAAAAGAAAAGGGATGGAGAAAGGGAACAATAGCATACAAAGAAGACACCACCCATAAGAACATTTCAAAATGCCCCCAATGAAAACTTAGAATAGGATCTAAAAACATACCTTTAGTAGGAAGCCTAATATTGGTTCCTTGAACTTCCATGCTTGGCTCACATGTTCTTTCATTCTTTATCATCATTTTGGACCTTGATGTTTGGTTCACCTCTTCTTCCTTAAGAGCTACCTTGGTAGGCAACTCCTCCAACTTCGTCGAATGGCAATAAGACTACCCTTCCATGTCAAGCAAACACATGGAAGTTGGTTAGAACTACTCCCTTGAATTGATCATTCTTCACTCTCCTCAAGTTGAGACTCCTTAGAAAAAAGAGTCTTTTGAATTACAATGCCATATGGGGGAAGAATCTCTTGGGAATTACCTTTGAGATTCAGCTCTACATCACCCTGCAAAATAAAAAATAGGAACTAGGTAAAGTGCTAACTCTTGGTTAGTACTCATCAAGGGTTTCCAAAGCATATTGGTTCCGTTCCCCAACATCATCTCATGTTTTGGAACCAATTCTTTCTTAATTTGCACAAGGTGCAACTCCTTCTCTCCCGCAACAATTTTCTCATTTTGTTCTTCTCGAAATCTCCTCATGATAGCATAGTCCTCCTTCACTTGATAGGGTAACAAAAGGTGCAAGAACAAACTTTCTTCCTTCAAACATAAAGAAATACTTGTTAGCTTATATCACATCCCTATCAAATTACCAAGGTCTCCCAAGAAAAACATGACAAGCAAACATAAGAACCACATCACAAACTACTTCATCATGGTACTTGCTCACACTAAATTTAATCACCGTTTGCTTGAGAACCTTCATTTCACTATTCTCATCAAGCCATTGGAGTTTGTAGGGTTTTGGGTGCGTGGTTATGGGAAGCCCCAACCTATCAACCATGGATCGGCTCACAATGTTGGTGCAACTCCCGCTATCAATAATCAAAGAGCACACCTTATCAAGGACCTTGTATCTAGCATGGAATAGGTTTTTCCTTTAATCATTATCATCCAAAGACAACACTCATTACCCTTCTCATCACAAGAGATTTGACATTCTCCTCCATTTGCTCTCCATCAACCATGACAGGATCTCCCTTTCTTAAGAGCACTCCTAGAGTAACATTTTCTTCCACCAAATCTTCGTCATCACTCGAGGCTTTCTTCTTTGGCTTCACATTGGTTTCATCGTCACTACATTCTCCACGATCATCATCGTCATCCTCATCCTCGGTTCTATATCCACTGTGAAAAGCTATAATTACCTTTTTATTGGGGCACTCACTAGCAATGTGTCCTCTTTCTTGACATCTAAAACATTGAATTGTAAAAGGCCGAGGTCGGTTGGGTGTAGGATAAGAATGTTCGGGCTTGAACTCTTCTTTCACCTTGATCTCACCCTTGGCTTGATTGAACTTACACAACCCTTCGATTCTCTTGTGTAGTGGACAATTTCCACTTCTTTTCTTTGTCACCCCATGTGGAAGAGTAAGTACTCTTAGTTTTGGACATCTTCTCTTTTTTCACATCCTCTTCAACTTTCAAAGCATCGTGAAAGGCCGCTTCAAGTGTTGCATAATTTTTCAACTTCATTGGCCTTGCAATTTCATATCTCAAGTTGTCTATGAATTTCATCACCGTACATTGAGATTGTTCATCAAGGTTGGATACATCCTTAGATTCTCAAACTTGCCATAGTACTCTTCAACATTCTTAGAGCCTTGACGTAACATGTAGACAATCTTGATATGCTCTTGATAGTAACTCGGTGGCAAATATCTCACTTCCATCATACAACCAACTCTTGCCAATTAGGCAAAACATATATATTGTAGAGTTCTCGGTCTCGCTTCTTAGATTCCCACCATGTGGATGCATATCCCTCAAATTGAGTGATTGCATATTTGGCCTCCAATGCATCCGAGACATTATTGGTGAGAAAGATTCTTTCACTTTGTAGCTTCCATTGGAAGAACTCTTCTGGGTCACTACTTTCCTTAAATCTAGGATGCATCACTTGACAATGTTTAACCCCCAATCAAACTCATTACTATCTCCTCTATCCTCCCTTATCCTGTCTCCTCTATTGTCCCACCTATCTCCTTTATCATCCCCAGATGGACCTCTTTTATTCCCATAACCTTGATCCCGAGGTCTCACTTCATCCCTTGGCTCTTTGTAGCCATCCTTACCATCTTACTCCAAAACTTCAATAATCTCCTTTTCATTCTCTAGAACATTTGAAACTCTATTCCCCCTTTCAACAATATCCCCTTCAATCAAAGCCCCCTTTCAACAATATCCCCTTCAATCAAAGGCTCACAAGAGAAGTCAAGTGAGCTAGAGTCGGAACGAGTGGTGGAGAGAACTGCTTCCTTACCAAGTCCCATTGCAGATACATCCATGTCTGATATAGGTGTTCAATCACTAGACCTTGTGCATGTACAAATACTTGCATAGGTTCACACAATATTTTCACACCCCCATCCTCGTGTACTTCAATGTATGATCGGTGACCTTGAGAATAGTGTTTGGCCCATGTTGAGTATCATCTCGTGCAAGTCTCGAAAAAGTTCGAGATTCAGGGATGAGAGAGGATCGCTTGAGAAAGAGGCAACCACGATGTTTGATGGAATAGCAGGCGAAGTTAAAAAGAGTGATGGTGGAGGTAGAAGTGTCGGAGATGGCAAAGTGAGGATCTCTCCGGCAGGTATGGCTGCAGAAGATGGTTGTGGAGAGAAGATGGGTGACGAAGGAGCAAAAAAGTGTTCCAAAGACATGACAAATAGAGATTTGGGATGGAGGAAATGAGAACAAATTGGAAAGTTTGAACCGTTTTGTATTAGTTTAAGCTGAAGAGAGGAGAGAGTGAAAGAAAAAAAGGTTATTTGAAATTTTAAACGGACAAAATTACTTGAAAAGAGTTGAAACGACTTGTCTGGTGTAGATGAAAAATGACGATTCAGATGAAAGGGGTTACAGTGTCATTCCAAGAGGCGGGGAAAATAAATTAGGGCGCTAATAGCTAGTCTTAGGTACTAACCTGATAAGGGACCAGGTCCATCATAGCCCTGTAGTACTCTCAACTCTTAAGCTTGTTAAAGGAGCTTCTTATCCATGACCATTTGTTGAGCTTCTAGGAATGCTACTTGCATATGCATGAGGTTATGAGTTAGACAATGTCTCAACACACTTATCATTGATGCCAGTGCTCATATTCTCGCCAAACATTGAAGGAGAGTTAGAAGGAGCCTTGACGAGTCTGAGCTTCAATTTGTTCCTTTCAAAATTTTCTCTACTCAAAGCTTTGGTGAAGATGTCAGCAATATATCCTCTGTTTTGCAGAACTTCATACATATCAATCCCTTCTCCACATTGTCTCTTAGGAAGTGATGTCGAATGTTGATATGACACGATTTTTGGCCATATTGAGGGCCCTTGTTTTGTCATAAAAAAAGAGACATAGTCGGTCATAACTCCAAAGTCCTTAAGTTCCTACTTGATCCATAATAATTGAGCACAACACAAAGAAACTGCCACGTACTCTTGCCTCAACTATTGAAAAAACAACCGAGCTATTTTCTGGTGCCCTATGAAATTAGTGAAAATCCCATAAAGTAAGCCATACCAGACGTACTTTTCCTATCTACCATGTAACTAGCATAATTTGCATCAGCATACCCCAGAAGCTTGAAGTTGTCACCAAATAGATAGTAAAGAACCGGGTTTCCTATCCCTTTAAATATCTAAGAATTCTTTTAGGAGCTTTCAAATGTGACTCTCTAGGACATGGCTGAAATCTGGCACATATACCCATACTGAAAACAATATCTGATCTACTATTTTTGTTAGGTATAATAGTGATCCAATGGTTCCACGATACATTGTTTCATTCACAAGAGGACCGGGTTCATTGAAGTCCAACTTAGAAGATATGCAAATTGGAGTGTCAGTGGGTTTTACACTCTCCATCTGAAACCATCTTAATAGTTCCATATTGTACTTCTTTTGACGGATTGTTGTGCCACTCTTTTCTTTTCACTTGTAGACCAAATAAGAAATTCAGTTCTCCCATCATACTCATTTCAAACTCATTGCTCAAAAGCTTGGAAAATTCTTCACATGGTGAGTCTAAGATGGCAGCTCCAAAATAATGTCATCCACATATACCTGAATAATGAACAGATTCCTTCCTGATTCCTTCCTCGTGTCTTGAGAAATAGTGTGTTGTCTATTTTACCTCTTTTGAAGTCATTGTCAAGAAGAAACATTGATGATCTCTCATACCAAGCTCTTGGAGCCTGTTTCAGTCCATAAAGGGGCTTGCAATTGTAACTCGTTGTTCAAACAACTATTCAGAGTTCCTAGAGCTCCTCGTAAGGCTTGTTGGGAAACAACAATAAAACACTTTGAAAAGTCCACATACGACGAAAATTTTTTGTTGTCGTTGGAAAAAAATAAGTCCCACTCTTATTAACTTAGGGACCGGAAGTGGAATGAAAGGTATAAGCCACGCATATTTATATGTCTGTTCCATAAAAAAAATTTAATTCTTAATTAATCGTGTTTGATTCACCGGATCTTACCTCTTTTACCCATACTGAAAATAATATTTGATCTACTAGTTGTTAGTTATAACAGTGATCCAATGATTCCACGATACATTGTTTCATTCACTAGAAGACCAGGTTCATCGAAGTCCAACTTTGAAGAAACCATCTTCATAGTTCCATACTATACTTTTTTTGACGCATTGTTGTGCCACCCTTTTCTTGTTTCACTTGTAGACCAAGAAAGAAATTAGTTCTACCATCATACTCATTTCAAACCCATTGCTCATAAGCTTGGAAAATTCTTCACACGGTGAGTCTAAGGTGGTGGCTCCAAAATAATGTCATCCACATATACCCGAATAATGAACAGATACCTTCCTCATGTCTTTAGAAATAGTGTGCCATCTATTTTACCTTTTTTTGAAGTCATTGTCAAGAAGAAATTTTGATAATCTCTCATATCAAGCTCTTGGAGCCTGTTTCAATCCATAAAGGGCCTTGTCTGGCTTGCACACATGATTTGGAAGGTCATGATCTTCAAAGCTTTTTAACATAGACCTTTTTGTTCAGGTACCTATTAAGAAAGACATTTTTAACATCCATTTGAAACAATTTGAATTCCATGTGAGATGCAAAGGCAATGAGTATTCGAATTGCCTTCATTCTGGCCACAGGTGTGAATGCCTCGTCGTAGTCTATGCCTTCTTCTTGATTGTACCTTGAACAACCAATCTGGTTGTGTTCCTGGTTGTGTTCCAAACTCATCCATTTTGTTTCTGAAGACCCCCTTGGTCCCATGATGTTTCTATCAAATGGCACGGGGACTAGATGCCACACCTTGTTTCTCTAGAATTGGTGGATCTCTTCATGCATGACATTTATCCAATCAGCATCTTTTAGTGCGTCCTTGATATTTTTGGGCTCAATTTGAGAAAGAAAGGCTGTGAAGGCCATCATATTTCTGGCCTTAAATCTTGTTTGCATACCTAAGTCCAGAGGAGACATGAGATTGTCCAAGAGATGTGTTCCTTTGTGCTTCCAGTTTAACATTTGAACAAAAGGCATTTCTTCAGAGGCTCTGGATTCTCTTGGTAGTTCCTCCTCCCCTTCCGCTCTATAGCTCATTATCATTACCTTTTTGTTTGGAGGAAAGTATGGGGATCAAAAGTAGCAACCTGATTTGTGGAGGGTCGTCATCATCATTATCTTCATCCTATTTTAATACACTCCCTTTCTCACTTTGCAAGTCACCAATATTTCTTTGAATCCACAATAACTCTTCAATATCAGCATCATTTGATCCTCTTTTGTCGCCAGCTCCACTCATGTCATGGGAAATTATGTGCACACTTTCCTCAACATTGTGTTCTTTTGTTGAAGACCCGATAGGTTTTGCTATTTGAAGAGTAACCCAGAAAAAAACCTTCACCACTTTTTGGATCAAATTTTCCTAACACATCCTCCCATTATTTAGCACAAAACATTTGCACCCAAATACTCTTAGATAGGACACCTTAGGCTTCCTTCCTATTTAGTAGCTCATAGGGAGACTTCCCAAGGTGAGACATGATAATGCATCCTTCCGTCATATAGCATGCATGCAGTGTTGACAGCTTCAGCCCAAAAGCTTTTACATAGACCACTATCAATCAGCATAGTCCGAGAAATATCCACAAGTGTCCTTTTCTTCCTTTCAAATGACACCATTTTGTTAAAGGTGTCCTTGGTGCAGAAAAGTTGTGACTGATCCCATTTTCAGCACAGAAGTTATTGAATTTGGAGTTTTCAAATTCTATTCCATTATCAAATCAGATACTCAGTTTGTGTCCAAGCTTAACTTGAATTTTTTTGACAAAAACTTCAAACAAGAAATGTTTCATTTTTGCCTTTCAAAAACACAGTCCAGGTGAACCTCGAGAAGTCATCAACAATCAACAATATGTATTTTTCCACCTTTGCTTTCAATCTTTATTAGGCCACATAGATTCATGTGAAGTAGATCAAATGGCTTGGTAGCACTGACTGAGTTTTTGGGCTTGAATGAGGAGCGAACATGTTTGCCTTTAGCACATGCATCACATACTTTGTTGTTGGAGAAGTTCATCCTGGGTAGATCTCATACTAGGTCCTTCTGTAGCGGCTTGTTCAAGAGAGATGGACACACATAACCAAGATTTTTGTTCCATAGGTCGGCATCATCATTCATAGCACTAAGACATGTCAGATTACTTATGTTAATTGAATCTAAATCAGCCATAGAAGACCAACTTCTTCGGTCTCAATGTTTATGAAAGTACATGAGACTAAGAGAAATTTCACTCCATTTCCTTAGTTGCAAATTTGAGCAACACTCAGCAAATTGTACCTCAATCTATGCACACAGTAGACATCTTCAATGGCATGAGACAGATTCTTCCTGACTTTACCAACTCCAAGAATATATCTTTCTTACCATCGCCAAAGGCTACACTTCTGCCTTGATTTGCTTTGAGTAAGAGAAAATCTTCTGATCTTCCAGTCATATGTCTTGAGCAACCACTGTTCATAAACCATTTCAGGTTACCCCCTCACTCTTACCTGCAAGCAAAGTCATCTGTTAGATTTAGGAACCCAAATCAATTTGGATCCCTAATAGTGGTACAAGGAATAAATAAGGCTTCTTTTGGTACAGGCAGGGAGCTTGGTTCGCTTGAGGGTAGAAGCAGGTTCTTCATTGTCTTCCTAGTCTTAGTGTACTTCTGATTTTCAACATCAACATTGACTCTAGCTGGACAGTTGTCTCTATAATGACCATTATTTCCACAAAATGTGGAGAGCCAGTTGCCAGGATTTGCAACATATTTACTGTGAGGGTTGTATGGAGCACTATCGTTCTTAAAAAAACCCCTTCTCCAACATTAGGCTTCATTTTACTAAGATAATCTAGGGCTTCCGAGGAGGCAGTCCACTTCAGTTTCAATGTTAGCTTTGGTTTGTTCAGGTTCTCGTGCAGCTCCATGTTTCTTTCTAGAGTCACGTTGAGTTCTTGGTTTATATTTTTTATCTTTTCTTTGAGATCAAAAGATCCATCGCTCCCCTTAAGTTTTCCTTTAGACTTAGACTCGACACTATTATTTATTTGAACTAACAGGGAATCGTTCTCTAAACTAACTTTATCCAACTCTTTTTCTAGTTAATAGAGGACCAGTCTTTCTTTTTCATATTCATCTAATCATTTATCAAGGACTCTTTTTCTCTTAACATGGTGTGATAGGCATATAAGAACGTCTGCAAGAGAATGAAACTTCTTCCTAGAATAATCCTTCAATTCCTTCTGAATGGCAAGGAAATAACCTTTTCTTCGTCTTCTTCGGCATCAGACTTTGCCATGAGAGCAAATAAGGAGTCAAAGCTAGAAGGCTTGCTGACAATGGCCATCATGGATATGTCTTCAGCTTTTCCATTATTTTCTGACTCACAGGATGAGTCTCCCCAAGCAGCCAAGGCCTGCCCGACTATTTTATCAACTTCCTTCTTTTCTTGTCAGCAACCAGGTTCTTTCTTTGACCCTTCTCTTGATTCTTATTGTAGTCCTTAAAGTCGACTTTGTTGAGCGGACAATCTTTGATGAAATGTCCAGGTTTTCCACATCTTTTGCAGCAGTCATTTCCCTTAGCATATATTGAAGCTTCATCCTCTAGCATATTTGCTAGAATTCCTTTGTTAAGAAAGAGTACTTCTTCTGATAATCTTTTGAAATCTCTTAGCCAGATAGGCTATATTTTCATCTTCTTCGCTTGAATCACTTTTCACAGCTTTGAGAACCAAGTTCTTCTCCTTCTTTGGCTCATGTCTTTCTTGATCCTGTTGCTTTCTGAGCTCGAACGTCTTACGGTTCCCTATCAGTTCATCCATGGTCGTGGTCATACACCGCAGATCCTTCCGAGATTGCATTAACCTTACTCTCCCATGAGGAAGAGGAAGAGGAAGAAAGGAAGGATTCTCAAGACTTTTTTGACCAACTTGTTTGTCTTGATAACTTCACCTAAGCAGTGCAGTTCATTAATGATGAAAGTGAACCTTGTATGCATCTCCTAAATAGTTTCACCTTCATTAATCTTGAACAGCTCATACTAGTATAAGCATGTCAATCTTGGATAGCTTCACCAGACTTGTTCCTTCATGTGTTGTTTGTAGGGCATCCCATACCTCCTTAGCAGTTTCACAGGCATAGATGTGATTGCACTCAATAGGTTTAATACCACACACAAGAAGATTTTTTGCTTTGAAGTTCTTTTTGTACTCCTTTCTTGATTTTGGCAATAGACCTCGTAACTTTACCTTGTGTTACACTATTCGTGGAAACATGTGGTCCATCGCATATGATGTCCCACAATTCACTACCAACAGCCATTATAAAATTATGTATTCTTGTTTTCCACCACCCATAGTGTTGTCCATCGAATTTAGGTGGCCTTGTGGTAGTTTGACCTTCCTCTAGGTTGGGTGGAGCAGCCATCAGAATCAATTCTACCTCGGTGTTAACCTTTTAGGTAGAACCTGCTCTGATACCAATTGAAACTTTGAACAAGTACCTTACAGAATATAGAACCAAATTGTCTAGCTGGTTCTTTAAGATAAAGGCAGAAAATAAAGAACACGGAATATTTACGTGGAAACCTCCTTGATCAAGGGAGTAAAACCATGACCCACCCCAGTAAGATTTCACCAGAACATCCACTAAACACTAAGCAACTGTTTGGTTATAACTTGAAGACATTTAGAAATCAAACTCTTAATTCCTAAGTCTTCTACTACCATAATAGTTCACAAGTCTCCTAATAGAGACTTCAATAGCTGACTCTAGCTACACCACAAACAACAAAGGAAACAACAAAAAAGGAAAACTTAGTAAAGCTTCTCAACTGAGGAGTAGGTATACATGATAAGCACCGACTTAAACGACTGAAAGAACTAGAAACAAGAAAGGATTCATCTTCACGACCAGGTTCCTATCTGCTGAATGACCCTTTTCTCTTGATCTTTTTGTGACGACAACTTTTTGCAAGAGCAAGTAAATGCCTTTTAGAATATGTAGAAAGTGGTGTTTGTCTCTTCATCATAAAGATTATATACTCTTAACAGAATGGGAGGGAAACCTTAACCCTTGAGGACCACAGCGGTAAGTTACTGCATAGGCAGTACTATACTAGCTGTCATGAGTAATGGCGGAGCCAAAATTTTCACTGAGGGGCTTCGAAATCTGAAGAAGTAACCATACAAACTACTCGAAAGGGGGCTCCACATCTACTATACGTAGATAAAAGTTAGTTTAAACAATGTAAAAATAGGATAATTTTCCGTCGAAAGCCCCCTTATGCATATGTGGCTCCGCCACTGGTCCAAAAGTGACAAGTACGGAGAGAAGCATGAACAGAACTAGTTCCCCAAGTAGGTTTTTCAATCATCAAAACACACATAAAGCCAATGCTCTATCAGAAGCTACTATAACTCTTGCACCTAGACACATATACCAAATATCGGTTCTTTAATTAAAATAAAAACTCCCCATACATAGACATGTGATTTAAGCCTATTCCAGTCACCAGAGTTGCCATGTCCATGACATCTAACCAACAAGGGCAAAAAACAGATATATTTCTTGGTAGATCATCAGAGATAAGCCTTATCTGATCTTCCACAGCACTATGAACGTCTTATAAAATCAGTCAAATTGTCATTACAAGATGGATTAATTTTATTTATTGGGGTTGGATTAGATAAATGTAGAGAAAAAATAAGAATGAACGGAAGAGAAGAGATCATACGAGAACCAGTGGCCTCCCAGAGCTGCATCTCGCCTTCTTCGTAGTGACCTTCAGGGCGAACAGTAACGAGAATAAGATTATCTCCTTTGCGAATAATGTTATCAATCGCCCATTTCAGAGCTTTCTGGCTGCATGTAGAGAAATCCACTGCCACCCCTACAAATCTTTCAAGACCTCCTTCCATCCCTCTTAAGATTATTTTGCTTTCCTGTAAAAGCTTTCAATATATAATTCCTAATTCCTAATAGAGAGAGCAACTGGATCACGATTATTTCAAGATAGAAGAAAGTACTCAACTAGTGCGAGGTTGATTTGTCGGATGACATATTGTACTCAACTTAGTGCGATGTTGATTTGTCGGATGACATATTTCCCACCCACATGTAAAGCCAATATGCGATTGTTGGGACCCACGTTTCAAGCTCATGAAATTTCTACTTTGTTTGTCTCTCTTTCTTGGAGGCGACGACATCTATTTATCCATGTTTCAGTAAAAAATGGAAAAGTCAAACTTAATTAGTGTTACGTTCATTTTACAAAATCTATCACTCTAGGTGGTTTGGCAGGAAGACTTAGAAATTGTTGAGGTGGGATTATTTTTTATTAAATATTTAGTTTAATTTATTAAAAATTAGATATATTATGTATTGTGTTTTATTTAAATTTTTATAAAAAAAATTTCTATAATTACATCCTTGAATATTTATAATTTTTTTTATTTTTTTTTAACTAGACAAATTAAAAAATATGAATAGTTTAAATATCTTAAGTTTAAATATCTTAAGATTATTCAAAAAGAAAAAAAAAGTGAAACAATTCTAGCTGCTGTCTTTAGAAAAAGGAATTGAGGGTTGTTTGGTTATTTATTTATTTTATTCATGTGTTGTCGAGTATGGTATAATTTATTTTTTGATTTTCTTGGTATAAAATAATATATCTTATGGTGTATATATTATTTAGGAATTAGATGGGATTATATTAAATAAAGTAACCAAATAACGTATTGGATGAACTAAATTTTAACACATGAATTATTTTAATTAATAATGCCTACCAAACAACTCCTAAATCTTGAGTTAAATGCACAACTCCTAAATCTTGAGTTAAATGCACAAGTTCAAGTTTTGTTACTTTAGAAAGAGAAAAAATTTATCATAAAATTTAAATAGCCAAGCTTAACTATTTATAACTTTTAGTAGCCCTATTTACAAAAAATAGTCATAGAAATCTGACTATATTAGGATTTGTAAGTCCCACAAAAATTTCTTAAAAAATAATGATGCATGCAATAAAGTAGTTTTATATCTAAAATCATAAATAATGATTAGATTTTAAGGGCAATAATAACAATATAATGCATTTTAATTATACGTAATTAAAATATTTTATTCTTTTTAATTGGTGTATGGTTAATGTATAACTTATGTAATGATTATTCATCAAATGCTTAATAGCTATTATTGTATAATTAATATATATAACTTATGTATAAATAGTATATAACGAAAAAAATAATATACATTAGTTATACCATGATTAATCATCAAATATTTAATAATTATACATCAACTACAGACCTAAAGATCTTAACATTATTTTGATAACAAAAAAAAATTAAAAACAATTTGGTGTAAGATAGAGAAAATATTGATATTGATAAATATATACTACCTTATTTATAAAAATATATAGATATAAAAAAGATTTGTACTTATTCATCCCCCATATAAACAAGTAATAAAAATTAAAATTCTATAATTATTTAATCGGGCTAGTAAAAATAAATAACTAGTGAAAGTTGGCTATAATGAGGTTAACCAAATAAAATATGGCTATTTAAAATTTAAAATTTAAATGGGCTGTTATTTGAAATAATCATTCCCTTAAAAACCGAACAAGTTGTGTTAAGCCTGTGCTATGCTCGGGCCCAAATTTACGATACAAAAAATAATAAATTTAATTTTTTTAAAACTATAGCTCGTGTCATCTTTTTTCTTACATAATTAATTTGCCGTGATATGATAGTTATGTCTTGTTTAGTAAGTGCTGAAAATTATTAGAAGTTTTTTTGTCTTATTGTTGAATTACTTTTAAAGGATAAATTATTATGAGGAATGAAATATGAAAGGAGAATTAGCAAATACAAAGGGACACCAAATTCAATTTTAAAAGAAATAATTTGGTATGTTTTAATTTTTTTATATTTGATTTATTAAGATTTTAAAAAATATTTGTTTTAGAAAATAAGTTTCTTAAAAATGAGAAAAATTACTTTTTTAGGATAGTGGAAAATTCAAATTGTATTCCACAAATGACATTTCACATTCATTAAGTTCTCCTTGCTCTCGAATACACCTTATCTTCACCCCTCAACCCCACCCACTCCTATAGCTCTTATTCCCGCCATACCACACCACCATCTCTCATACTATTTATCTAAATTATATATAAATAATTTTTAGAATAATATTTTTTACTTACATATCGAACACAAGATAATAAGTAAGAATAATGTATTTTGCTGAAAAGTATTTTCAAAATAATGTTTTTCACTAAACAAATCATACCAAACACACTCAAAGAAAAGCATGTGAGGTATTATTAGTAAGACATGAATGAAGCTGTGACTTCAAAATAGCAAATATTTTACCAAAAATATAATTTTATTTTGCATTTGTTGATTTGGTACTCCCCATAAAAATTATTTATTATTTTATTTATCCCTACTTAATGATTAGGACAATAGTGAAAGAAAATAATAAATTTCTTTTGATATGCTAAAATAACAAGTTAAAAAAGCAAAGTTGTTTTTAGTATATCTTTTGTGTCTTTTTAAAAATAAATAAATAATTAATTTTTTAATTAAAAAATAGACAAATAAGAACAAGTAATCTACTAAGAAATTAGAAGATATTTATAAAAAAAAAAGTAAAATATATAGTTTAATAACAAATGTCCAAAATAAAATGATCGTAGAATAAATGAATAATAATGATTTTCTTTTTTACAATTAAATAAATAATAATGAATGAGATAAGAATAACATGTAGGGAAAAAGCAATAGGAATATGTTGCAATCAAAGTTCCTTATTCTTACTTATATATAATAGTAATGTGTATGACTAAAGGCTCCAAATCGAATTTCCGCGTCGAATATATACATCTCGTTGTATTTTAGAGATTTGAATCTAAACTATGTTAGTTGATTATTTGAAGGTGAATAATAGTATCAATTAAGTGATTAAATTATGTTGTTGTATTGTACATATGTTGCTCAGAAACTAGTTAACAAGATAAACAGATAAGTATCCTAGGTAATTAGCTAACAACATGAAATATCCATGCAAACAAGACAAGAACGTACCTGAATTCGTGCTCAACTAATAAAGAGTATAGATGAATAAAGAAATTAGTGATATATAGCGGTAAAAATACAAGAAGGAATGAATATAGGCCCAAGTGCCTGAATCAATCTCAATAACCCACAAATTAAACTCTTGCTCAAGGAGGGATTTACCAAACACCAAAACAAACAAGGGATAAAACATCAAAGCTAACATCATGAGGAAAAGCTAATCGATCCCAACAATCTCACAAAACTAATATCCTAGCCTAAAAGACTAGATAAGTCCCAAACGGTGCATGGACAAAGAGTCCCATCATTCCACCGGAGATATAAAAAGCAAAACCAAGGCACGAATCTAACATAACAGTCTAGGATCGCGCAAAAGAGAAGGAAACTTGGCTATGCCCAAAATATCTATGGTCAACTCATCTATCAAGAGTATCACTACCCATAAATCAAGATCTTCAATAGTGACCCAATTGGATCTAACAACACGAACCACTACAAAGAAATAAAGTACTAGGGTAGCAACAGATAACAACATCAATAAAAACTCAACAAAAACTCTCATTACAAAGAAAAATGACAATAAGCTAAAACGAAGGAGCACATAACTATAGAAGCCAAATAAGGGCACATAAAGTCCAACCTCAATAAATAGAGGAAAAAAATAAATAGATACAGATGGGCACTATATATAGAATCCAAATAAAGCTAAAGTTGGCCAACAACGACCAAAAAAATCAAACCAGAGGTCACAGCAAATGGGGAATCACGAGGGTTTTGATTAGAATGGGCTTGTAGATGAACCACTCTATGCTAGGGGCACTCTATAGCCAAATGATCAGTAATCTCACACTTATAGAAAACCCAACCTTGAGGGAAATCCCTGCAATAATAATCAAGGGAACTACATGCTAAGTATAATCCTAACCACCGACACTGCGATGAAACCTCTCAGGCCTAGAAAGAACTCAAAATCGACCCTCGTTGTATGTAATCTACAGCAGTATGACCCATATCTCCATACATATAGCATGGTCCATATGGTTTGAACCGTCGAGAAAAGATTGATAAACCTACATAGCCATAACGTCTTACTATTCCCGGAGAAGGACCACTCAAAATATAACCCAAGCTCTATCCCATAATACCATGCTGAACCCCATCCAAAGTCAGTAGGACTATTTGAAATTGATGAATAGGTTGACCCCTAGCTCATAACACTGTGTCACCAATACCACTCACAGGATGGGACCCCTGACGAGGGCTCTCAATCAACCTCAAGCAACCAGCAATCTGAGTAAAAGGACGACCTAAAGCTACCGAAGGTGCAAGTACCAAACGGAGGGGTAAAATCAATCCATCACAAAACCCTGGCCCTCTCATACTCAAAAGTAAAAACCATATAGGTATGCCTAACCAACTCATGGAACCTAACCTCATACCTAACAACAGACAACGAACCCTCTACAGACCCGGAAACTGACATCTAGCTTGAGAAGTACCATCAACACTAGGGTGAAACCCTTGTCTACTGTAGACCACTCACTAGTCTCAACACTCCCAGAAGTACCTACTAAGGAATGGGCATGGAAACAAACCCTGTTGGTACTGAATCAGGTGCAACATAAGCTGATCTCTAGATACTAGGTGGTTGTAAAATTCGTACAGGACCGGGTTGAACCATAGAAGCTTTGACAGGGGTAGCAACTTTGAAAGATATCGAATCATAAGCACGTCCTCAACCTCAGACTCAATCTTCAGTGAGGCCCCCAGATGCAAATCTGACTGACAATGCAACAGGTCACACATCTCCTGCTACTGTCAAAAATTATGGTCGTGTTATCTGCGGAATAGTGAATAAGAACAAAAGAGATATCAAGAGACTAACTAGGATACACGTTTGATATGAAATTGAAGAACATATGTATTTCCTAAAGATGTAACTATGGACTCCTGAAGATAGGATACGGACGTTATTGTACCCGATCCGCAAGCCTACTAGACACTAACTTGTGTACTTAGGATACTAACAAACCTAGAGCTCCAATACCAATTTATCACTACCTGATTTTTCGGATCATGGGGCACCTACATCCCACCGTAGAAGAACCACCCACCAAGTGCGCAAACCAAAAGTAATAAATAAATACAAAAGAGATAGCATAAATAAGGTAGAACACGCAAAAATCTAGTACAATAAAATAAATCCCAAAAACCTGGCAAACTAGTATATGAGCCTCTAAGTAAATAAATACAAAATCTGAAATTAAAAGGTAATATTTGTCAACAATAGTACAAATGAGACAAACGAAATATAAAGAGAGCTAAAGGCAAGCTCCAGACTCTAGAAGTCATTATCTACCTCAGATTAGGATAATCAACACTATCAAGAGTCAGCGACGAACACTCGTACTCGGATCTGCACAAAAAAATGCAGAAGAGTAGTATGAGTACCAAAAACAATGGGTACATAGTAGGCATCATAGGCTCATATAAGAAATAAAAGCAGTAAATAGCAGATAGTGAAGAAATAAGTCACAGAAATCAAAGAGTACAAGTATAGACAAGTAATGCTAGCTATAGATAAGTAAAAAATAAGGATCAATTGATGGATCTAGCTGACAATAGTGATAGAAAAACTCAGCTAAAGATGTGAAGACATACCTGAGTCCTTGCAACAGATAATCAAGTAAACAGAATGAATAAGGGCAGTATATCGGTAACCTCAATAAAAGGTGAAGAAAGAAGGCATAATCAAATGAAACCCACACATATAAAGCAATTACTAGCCAAGAAAATTCTAAGTACTACCAAGTAACAACCGTAAAAAAAAGACAGAAAGTAAATAAATAGATAAATTCAAGTAGTCACGCTCAAGTCGTTGGTATCCCATGCTACCAAAAGTTACAAACAAGGAAAGCTCACTAGCTGGCATCCCATACTACTAGAAGGTATTAAACAAGAATACAAGTGTGGAAAGTAACACAGACATAAGGCATGCTAAAGTAAATATGTATGCTCCTCTCTCGAAAAGACCATAGGCACGACTGGACAGAACTCATGGAAGGAACTATTCCAGTATACCTACTACTCTGTTGTATACCCCTTCCCTAGTCGCCTATATACTTGGCCCGGGTTGATAGTGTCCATAGTGGGGGAAGCACCCCGTATACGAACAATTGTCATAATAGGAGCTCTTACTATATGGAAGCAGGGCTTTGTTATATCAGGACTCAATCATGTGCTCGGGCGTCACCAAGTCTAAAACTAGTCAAAAGCTGAGTAACGTGCCCGAGCATCTCTAGGATTAAATCAGGTAATGATTGATACTCAGCATCCGACATCGATACGAAGCTATAAGTGCCAGTAAGGTCATGTACCCGGGCTAGATTTTAGGTCCTGGACTAAAATAGTAGAAAACAGGAGTATCGAGCTCCTAATCGACAATCAGGTTTTAGAATAATTTAAGAAAATCATAAAACAGTGTATTTTAGTAATGAGTTATCTTAATATCAAAACTTATGTGATCATATCCAAAATATTTGTACTCAATTTCCATTATCCAGAATCTTGAAGTAATGCAAGTCAACAATATATGAAAATGGGCCCTTAAGGCCAATCAATATCTGAAAATGGATCAACAAGGCCATGAAAGGTTCCAAAATCATCAATATTGGGCTCTTGTCCATAAATAGTGGAAATCAATACATAAAATCTCAGTAACACGATGATGACATGTATGAATGATTTGAGCACAATTACAGTTAAGGATTACCAAATGTTCTGCCAGCCCTGCACAAGCTCAAAATCACTACATCAAACATAACCAACCAAATTAATGTCTGGGACTTACAGACATTCCTAATAATTCCACCATTTATGTTCCAGAGTCATCAGACCACAGGGTAATCTATGATCTAAGTACAACACCAAGATGTAATAAAGAACAAGCATAAAGGAGTAGACGGGGTCAAGGGTACTAACCTAAAATTCCCTGACTAATGATGTTAATCAATACTATTATTTTCCATATAAGCCAAATTTAACATTGTAAGTTGTAGGCTACCTGTCCTTTAAAGAAAAGCTCACAAATACAGCATAGAAGATGCCCGAACTGCTCCATGAGCTTGAAAAATCACAAAACTAGCAAAATAAAAATCTATATGTTAATATGAGTCAAATAATACCCATAAAGCTATGAAAATATATGGGGGTCAAAATGGGCCTAAGGGCCAAAAATCTGAAACTCTAAACAAAAGGTATCAAAAGTTTCACACATCGTGGGAAACTCATACCCAAAATTTGGAGCTAAGGCGAGTAAGAAACAAGCTTCAAATCAAGAAATAAAGTGAAGAACACACATGGGGATTTTGGGAAATTTTGGGTGCAACTTTGAAGAAATTAAAGTGGAAAATTACCAATAAGTTGAAGAAATAAAGTATCCAAAGTCACCCACAAGCTTATACAAAGAATCAAGTATTTTAATAGAGGCTTTAGAGTGTTTGAAGAAAAGAAGGATGAAGAAATGGCTGAAAATTTGAGGTTTCAACTTTATATAGCAGGTGCCAGTCCTTAGCACCGTCGGCGCTAAACAGCGCAATCGCACTAAAGGACCAGTAAAAGGATTAGCGCGATTGACACTCAAGAGAATGATCATACTAATGGGAAGGGTTAGTAAATAGTGCTATCATTACTAAAAGAAAAAAAGGGAATTAGCGCTGACGACGTCCCTTAAGCGCGATCACGCTAGCCACCAGCAAAGCAGGCCAATGTTGTCAGTGCGTTCACGCTAATCTATGGAAAAAAAATTGGCACGTTCACGCTAAATGAAAAAAATTAGTAATTGGCGCGATCACGCCCCTAATCATGATCGCTTCACAAATATCAATTGTACCAAATTCCAAAAAAATTATAACTCTTAGAGGATAGATTTTGGGTCTTGTGTATGTGCCATCTGTAGAAGAGTGAATAAGAACAAATGAGATTCCAAGAGACCAACTATGATACACGTTTGACATAAAAGTAAAAAGAGGAATGAATTCCAAAAGTTGTTACTGTAGCTTCCCAAAGATAAGACGGACATCATCGTACCTAATCCAAAGGATTCTACTATACACTGGCTATGTATCGAGGATATCAACGAACCTAGGGATCTGATACCAATTTTTCACGACTCGATTTCTCAGGTCATGAGGGCACCTATATCCCACCGTAGGAAAACCACCCAACAAGTATGCAAAGCATAAATAATACATTAAAAATGGAAGATAAGATATAAATAAGTGACAGGGATAAGCGAAACTCTAAAACAAGTCAATAATATCCCAAAACCTGATATCCGGTATAACGAGCCACTATGTAAGAGTATAATGTGTAAAAAAATAAATACATAGTCTATCTCGAAACAAGTAATAGAAAGCAAATAAACGTTCTCCTGTGCTTCCAGACATGTTGAGCTTCACATATTCTTATATCAAAGAAGATTGATTCTGTAAAGAGATAAAAGAAAAGCCAAAAGATAAGCTCTGGATGCTATGAGCCATCATCTACCTCAGCAACAGAACCGGAGCCCGAACTCGAGGACCGATATGGACCACTCATACTCGGGTCTGTACCAAAAGATGTAAAAGTGTAGTATGAATACACAAAATAACAAGTACCTAGTAGGCATCATAGGCTGACCAGACGCATATAAGAAAGTAAATAGGGAGGATTTGCATTTACTTGTTTATGTCTCTCTTTGGTATGGGACCCTATTGGGATTCTCTTTACTTACTAGTGTACTGATTTACTATTATGGGATAGAGTTACATTTGTTGGGTTCCTTTCATGCCTTCTTCCCTATAGATGATTTTTTTAGTAGTGGATCAAGGGAGTTGATCCTAATGATGATTTTCCTTGATATTTTGATGTCATAGTTGTAATGACCCTTCAAGTCATTTATGATAGATATGCAGTGTCTTGAATCCTAGGGCATTTCGGTAGTTTCCCCAAGTCATGTATGACTTGCTGGGATCGATAGTTCGGATCCCTGGAAACTCGGTCGAGAATTATCTCAAATTCTATGTTTTAGAGCCTTAAATTAGTACTCATTGACTAAAGTCATCTTTCCTTCAAGATGAGCTCAGAATTAAATTCCGATAGTTCTGTTAGCTTCGGAAGGCAAAACAAAGTCAAGTTCGACAGTAAGTTTGTGATTTGTGGACTTCGGTTGCGTTTTATGTGAATTTGTGAAAATTAGTTAAGTTAAAGCCTAAACGAGGAGCTTGGGGTGATATTTTGATGTTTGGAGTGCCGAAATGGAATTCGGACACTTCCATCAGCTCCGGAATGATGAAATTAGGCTAGGTGAGGTGTTGGTGGAA
>JBDJHY010186685.1:0-11950 GCA_039654485.1 Withania somnifera
AATAGAATCAGTTCAATTTGTAATGTATAAAGAGAGAGGATGACAGAACCAGAGAAGATATGAGTTTCAAAGCTTTCATCAGGAGTTACTAGGCTCAGCAGCTGATGAACTACCATGCCTAGACCATATGATTGCTAAATATGGACCATGTTTAACCACGAAACAACAAAGGAAGATACTGGAAAAGGTCACCGGGGAAGCATACAGAGGAAACTACATCAGCAACCAAGTGACAAAGCGCCAGGGATTGATGGCTTCCCAGTAGAATTCTTTAAAGAATATTGGAGGATAGTTGGAGAGGAGGTAAGAAATGCAATGTTCCATTTATTTCAAAATGGAAAGATGTTGAAGAATGTTAACGGTGCTACAATCACCTTAGTTCCCAAGTTAACCAGTCTAAATTTTGTGAAAGGGTACAAGCCTATTGCTTGCTGCACTACCATATATAAAATGATTTCTAGGATCCTCACAGTTAAAAATGAGGGTTGTGGTGGATTATTTAGTAGGTCCTTCCCGGTATGCATTTATAAAAGGTAGGAGTATTCTGGACAATGTAATAGTTGCACATGAATTGTTCAAAGGATATGGTCAGAAACATGTATCCCCTTGGTGCTTTATAAAAATTGACATCAGAAAAGCTTATGATTATGTTGAATGGGCTTTTTGAAAATAGTGTTAATAGAATTTGTCATTAACACTTGTTAAGTGTTTCGCTGGACAGGGAGTAGTGAACCTTCAAAAAAAAGCACTACTTTCTTGGGATACCATGTGCTTACCCAGAACTGCTGGAGGACTAAATTTGATAGATTCTGGGAGTTGGAATAGAGCAGCTATTTGTAAATTAATATGGGCGTTGATAAATAAATCTGACACACTATGGGTAAAGTGGATACACAGTTTCTACATAAAGGAAAGAGACCTAACTACTGTGGAGACACCTAAGCAAGCCTGCTGGTTAGTACGGAAACTGCCTGATGCTAGAAAACGGCTCATTGCTCCTGTGACTTACCTGCATCAGTTCTCACATGAAGGGAAATTCAGCATTAAAAAGCTATACTCCTCACTCATTCCTCAACATCCAAAAGCGCCATGGAAAAAACTGATTCTAACACCAGGGCTAATACCTAGATATCAGTTTATCTTATGGTTGGAAACGCACAACAGGCTGGCTACAGTGGATAGAATTACAAAACGGGGCATACAAGCATCAACTGGTTGTGTACACTGTAAATAGAGCAACATAGAAACCATGGATCACCTCTTTTTTAGTTTAGTTTCAGTAAGTGTATATGGCAAACTTTGTTGAGATGAATGGAAATCAGAAGAGATTGGAACTTGGACAGAAGAACTACTGTGGTTATCAAAGAGTATACACAAAAGGACATCCAAAGACACACGTTCTAGGCTTTCTATTTGCTGCTTCTGTCTACCATGCATGGGCTGAAAGAAATGCAAGAAGGCTTTAGAGATGAAGAGGAGAAATCAACCTATAGTTACATATTAAAGGTCAATACAATTGTAAATGGAATCACACTTTAGAGCACTTACAAAGATATTCTGTATAAGCTATAAGTTTTTTACAATTTCTCTTGTTTTCAGCTATAGCTTAGTAAAGGAAGTTACCCTTAGTAAAGGAAGTTTTCTGAGATCTGACTCTATAGTCAAAAAAAGTCAGTGGTATGTATAATTTGTTACACTGGTTGAAATAAAAATTTTCTTTAGACCAAATAAAAATTGTCCTGTATCTATCTTTACTATTAATAGGACTCCCAAGTATAAAACGGGGGACTTGACGTGTCAAAATTTTTCTAAGGAAATAGTTTAAATAGCTTGTTTGATTAATTTTTGGGAGGTCAAAAATATTTATCTTTTTTTTTTAAAAAAAAAATATAAAAATTAAAATATTTGACCAATCTTTTGAGAGATAAGTATTTTTGGGAGTAGTAAAAGTTATCTTTTTGAAGCCAAAAAAAATTATTTTCCTCAAAAACTAGTTTTTAGAAAATATGGAGAGTAGCATAAGTTAATCTAATGTTTAGATGCTAAAAGAAAATACCTTTTGTCAAAATATTTTTTAGAAAATATACTTATAAGCACTTTTTAAAAGCTCGGGTAATACACTAATTGTTGCTCAAAAATATTTTTAAAATTAATTAGTCATTCATAACTTTTTGCTAAAAGCATTTAAAAAAATACAAACTTCACAAAATAAGTTAATTTTAAGATCTTGGCCGAAACAAAATCTACACATTAACTTTTGACAATGATTTGAATAACTTTCATGTGGGAGTTATATCAAAGATTGATCAAGGGCAAAAAGAAGTTTAAAAAATAATTAAAAACTGATGGTAGTCTGAAAGTGGCATGGAGAACAAAGTTGCTTAATTTAGAATAGTAAGTGGGCGGATTTAGAATGTGTTTGGATGAACTTATAACTCAATTACGGTTTATTAGTTAAAATTGATAAGTTCGAATTTCTAACAGATAAATTTTTAATTCTTATTAATTTGATCTAAAAATAAATGTTTAAAAATATTTTTTATTTTACCAAAACGTTACAAAACTATTTAAAAACTATGTTAGCTTGAAAGCACCTAAAATAAATCAATCCAAATAGCTCCTTATTCGTTTTTCCTTTTATGATTCTAAGTGGTTAAGCTGAATTTCTAAAATGATCAGTCGTAATTTAATATTTTCAAACACATTAATTATGTAATTAAGAAAGGGGCATTTCAATCATAAACTTTGATGCATGTAATATAATATCCTGTAATACTCAAACCCAAATTTCAAACTCATATACATCGGAATCTTGTGCGGTCATATCAGCATGTTTTCCGGCTCAATTACGTCAGTGAACCACTTTGCTTTAATGTTGGAAAGTTTCATCTCGTCTAATTGGTAATGGTAAACTTCCAGAAATATTTATGAGCGACAATTCTGAATTATCAATGACTTATTTTTGCCACGCTAACATCCTTAGTTACTAAGTCGTCTCAGTAGTCTTAGATGACCACTTGGAGCATGCCCAACTCTATCACTATATCTCAGCCAAAGCAATAACATATCAGTGAAATCATAAAAAAATGGTGAACCTCACATCATTCAAAAAGATATCTGAATTAATTATGAAAATAATGTCTAAATCTGACACCATCTATGCCTGAAACCACTAATTAGATGAGTAATGAAAATAACCTAGGACAATTCCCCTAGATGGCAAAAACCGAGAGCAAATGCTATCTCTAGTGTCCCAGCTCTAAACCAACATAAAATAAAGATGCTCCTGATAGTTTCTGGATCATGTGGGAACTCACCACTCCACTTCAATCTACTAAAAATGTATGTCCGAGTTAACGGCAAGCATTCGGATGACTGACAGAATATACATATGTGAAGGGCATGCAGCATAAGAAAGTATGCGATCAACATATTTGAATATATTGAGCATGAGAGACGTTAGTTAAAATAGGCTATCACAATAATAAGGAAACTAGCAATGCAATGCATGAACACATGAGACTTACCCCAACTGACATCTGCTGATTTAGATAAGCAAACATATTGCAATAAGATAATAATTTAGTAAAAGTCTTCTTTTTATAAATAATTCTTATTTATGACCAATCTCTGAGCATACTAACTGACTGACACATAGCTGTAATTTAACTGACTTGACTGATTTTAACTAACACCTAACTAAATTTTGAGAGGCTCTATAACCGACATTCCCCATGCACAAAGCTATAGGGTCCAACATTTTTCATGGTGGTAGGTTTCCCTAAACCCTTCCAAAGGTAAAGGGGTTGGTTGAACAACAGTGGATCCAACTAGTAAAGTATTAGGCACTCTTTGGGTCATGCTGAACTTCCTATGGTTGGCAAACACAGATTATGGGATAAGGGTTGGACTACTTAAATCCACTTGATGCTAATACTACTCAAGTTTATCATATGCTGAACTTTATATTCAATTTACCTCAATCGGGATGATGAACTTATTAGTTGACTCTGTACTTTTCTGACACCCTTTTTAGACTCGTGTTAACTAACTGAACTTGCCTTTTAGGCTATTTAATCGCCTTTTTAGTTGAAGACGACTCAAACTCAATATTTAAGCCTTAAGCAATTTATTATCATTAACTTCCTTAAAGCTAACAAAAATTATGCTACATGTCTGAACCCTACAACTGACAACCTGATCCTCGATGTTAACTGATTTTGACACCCAATTTATGAACAAGGTGTTTAACTTTCACATTTTGGATTATATTCATGCACTTGACCCCACTTACAAACAATTTATGCAATTTTATATATATTTCATCATGAACCCATTTGCCCCAAGCTATACCATCAATTATATACAAGTATAATGATGATAATTATGATCAAGAATACATATACTACAAGTTCTACCATGAATAAGAAATTTCAGAATTTTACCCTAAGATCTCTAAGTCATAACTTGAACAAGAATTTGGGGATTTGGGCACAAGGTTTGAAAGAAAATTCATATTGAATTTCTGTAAACTTGAATTGGAGAAAATCTATGGATAAATTTAACGAGAAAGGCTGCACCAAAATCTCTTGATGAAAACCCTAAGCTTTGTTCTTGAGAGAAACCTTGGAAGAATCTGCTCTTAATTTTGATTATGAATAATGAATAACGTAAATAGAGTTTGGGTATTTATATTTACCTTAAAATAAAGCCAAAATGACATGAAATTGGGTAAAAAAGAGGTGGAAAGTTACAATTTTTTCCTTACAAAAAATGACTGAAAAATTAGTCGTTAGGAGTTCACAAGTAGACTTACGAGTCGTAGGTAAGGCCATGACTAGTGGTCCCATTCATGGAATCAAAGAGTGATTTTTGAACATTCTAGACTATTTTCACGATACCACTCACGAATCATAGGTTGAGACCACGACTCATGATTCTAACTCGTAGGTACCTGGACAGAATTTAGTTTTTTGAATTTCACTGCAGTGCAGATCTTAGTAAAATGCCTCTAATATTTTTCTCCGACCTCAAAATGATATGCGGTTTGTTTATTAGAAACTAGACTCACTGATCTTTATGTGGATAGGTTATAGGTGACACAAATCTTCATAAATTAGGAGACATGGTCATTTAAAGTTGACCTATGAATAAAATGACATCAAAACTAGCCCGGTAGAAAAGCCTTGAACTTTACTTTGGGTTAGGAGCTTTTTATGAGTTTGAATCACATAAAACACTGATTTCATATTTTATTAAGGAATTTATAACCTGATATCATGTGGTAATTCATAGGAATCAGACTTAAGCACAACATAGAATGGTTTAAATTCTAACTCAAATTTTGGGGTGTTACAATTCTACGTAAGAAAGGTTTTTTGGACTTGAGAAAAAAAGAACAAAAAAACTTTGATAACAATTATATATTTTTATTTTGTCAAATCCTATAAATATTTGATTTTACATTTGTTTTGATATCTTTTTGATATATAAACAAAGTAGAGAAGATAGACTAATTACACTTATAAAAAAGGGTATGAGAATTGACTTAGAATAATTGATCTTACAGTGTGAGTCCTTATATATATATATATATATATATATATATATATCAATATATCTTGCAGGCAACTATGTATTTTCACTATATATATCTATTTATCATTCATATATTATGTATTTATGTGATACTTGTGAAAATATGTGTGATATATGGAAAATACACACACATGCCATAATATGATGCCCCATCAAGTACTATCCTAGAAACTTTAAATACCATCTTAGGACAAAAAAAACTAGATAAAAAACTTGTGCCCAAGTCCCTAAAAGAAGAACCAGGACTCGTGGAATGAAACCTAATGCGTTATGTTGCTAAACCGTGGAAACTGGAAAGAAAATCTTCAAGTTTGTCTCAATTTCATGACTCATTCCCCTACTTGTGGATGCAGACCATGAGTTGTGGTATGCAATCGCGATTCCATGGTCCCATTCTAGTAAGTAATCATCTTTGTATGGATCCACTTCAAGAGTCCTGGAGTGATTGACCATGACTCGTGAAACCGATATACACTTTCCAGTAACCAAGTCCAAGACCATGATCCAACCCACAAGTCGTGGTCTGCCACATAACAAGTGGCGATGTGACTCGTAGTGTTTAGTAACCTTTTTCCAAAATATATTATTTTGGGTCCAGGGGTAATTTTAACTTTTCCTACGACCCATTACCATAAATTAGCCATTTAAGTTAGTTTTTCACCCCTAGTATATATACTAATCCTACTTTTTCCTATTCTAATAGAAAATTTGAAGTTTTCTCAGACAAGAAGAAAGAAGAAAACAGAGAAAAGTGTTCAAGCCTTCAACCTAGGGTTCCAACCTTCAAGCTTCCTCAAGATTTTATCTAGGTTTTTATGCCCTAAATCAGGTACAGGGGTATTCAGTGAGAGTTCATTTCCCTATCACGCCCCAAAGCACTTTTTTTTATGAAGTTAAACCTTGTTTTCCTTGTAGGGTTTGAAGATTTGAATTTATGACTTGCTGCAGAAGTGTTTTCAACGCTTTGAATTATGAAAGATTTATCTGTTTATGACTATTAGTATGATTTTCATATGATTTATATGGGTTTTATATATCTATTATGCTAATATTAAATCATTAAGAATTATATGGATTTTTATACTTTTATTCTAAAATGATCCTTGAAACTAGTGTTGGCATTGCATAGACATGATTTATACCTAATATATGCAATTTCAAAATTTAAGTGTGACATATAAGACAAGAAAATTAAGGTGTGAATTATTTATGATTTAAGATACGGTCATCTAGATACGCTTCTTTCAAGAGAGTTTTAAGAATACAAGCACATGCATTTTTGGGAGGAGTATTTAGTGCCGATAGGATAGACTCATCCTATACGTGAGGATGTAGACAATCTAAAAATATATTTCTAGCACATGTTAATTATGATATCTAGTTAAGAATATTTTGCTTAGACTTTAAAAGTTTGTTCCTAGCTGTGGTAGGTTTATGGCGGGCTTTTTTCCAGTGTGTGATTCAACATACTAAGCCTTTTTTGGTGTGATTTATGATATTGGACTCTACATAGCTCATAGAGTAATTTCTATCACTTGTAAGAAACTCCCAAATATCCTAACTATGATTTAAATACTAAAGCAAACGCTTTGACCCAAACAAATATGATTCACTTACTATTCAAACTTTCAAACAAGACTTTTACTTTTAGCATATTTTAGTATTCGGGTCATTGCATAGATAAGATTATTGTTATTTATCACTTTTTATGAATATACTCATATACCAATGTATTTGAAGTACCGAACCATTTCGGCTTCATCCTTTTATGACATGCAGATACAGGTTTCCCCATCCAGCCATGTGTTAGTACGACAAACTTTGTGAAAAGCTTGGTGAGTCCTTATATGCCGGGACTGGAGTTGTTATTTACTTATTTTTATTTCTTTCATTTATAGTTATGTTGAGAACTGACACCGGGTTGGTCCTAGCGGTTTTGACCTAGTCTTAAAAAAGATTTTTATACATAAAGTCTTACGATGTTAGTTACACATGTTCTATGCCCATTTTGTGGTTGACTTCTAATTATGTATGCACTTTCTTTATTGATATCCTAGTATATTTTCATGCTTATTTAGAATTCTCCTTTTGTATGTTGATAACTTGAACAAGTTCACATGCCAAGGGATTTCTTGGGTTTATATATAGGTCCTAAGTGCTATGTTACACCCAAGGGTATCTTCAGACTATGAAAAACATGGTATCAAAGCCCATGGTTCAAGTTCCTAGAATATGTCCAAAATCACATTTTGTAGATTCTCCCTTATGGGTGTGTTGTTTACCACACTTATAATAGAGAAGCTACAAAATATTTAGGAAATAGTATTCGCTTCTTCATATCTTCTCTAGTGCTATGGAGTCTATCTCAAACCTTTTGCTAATACATGATCTATCAGTTCAGATAGTCATAGCTCTGTGTAGAAAATTTATTTGTATGGCCTTAGTTCGCAGGACTCCTAGTCGTCCTGCCACGAATATATTCCCACCAGCTCCAGCCGCTCAAACTGAGTAAGGCATTACTACAGAATATAGAGATGACATACATTTTTTAGCTCAGGCAGTCCTTTCCTAGGTCAAAACCCAGTTACAATTCATGCAGCCTAACCTAGACCGATACTACTGCTAGAGTTTGGAATTTCATTTGGCAGGGTCTATTTCTATATATACTCTTCTACAATTCCAGTACTCCTTATTTGGTTCATAGTTTAACAATTGGAGTGATGATAGGTGCTGTAATGAGTGGGAAACTAGCAGATCTTTTTTCCCAAAAAGTTATAAGTTTTTAATTTGTTGGTTAAACATTTGCGCTAATCTAGGAAGGAAATTAACCTTCTATTTACAACCAAATTATTATGTCTAATTATGTATGAAAAATGAATATACTATTTGTCTTTTTGTGAATTTAAAAACTTGAGTTGTCTTGGGTACAATATTTTTCTCTCTCTACATCCCAGATCTGATTAGCCATTAATGCCGGTGATTCGCCGTTGACTCGCCAACAATAGTCACTTTTTTTCCAGTGAATCTCATGGCAGCATTCGCTGCTTCTTCCGACGAATCTTACGTTGGCCGTTATTTCTTTATTAGAAGAATCTCACGCTGGTGATCCCCTATTTTCTTACATTCTTTCTATGGTTATTTCGGTAATATCTTGATAGATTTCTCCTAATTTAGCTTTCACTTTATTTTCCTTCATCATTGTATATTAGGTTTTTAAGTTCATAGTTGGAACCAGTACTAGTTCATTTTATCAATTAACACCAAAAATTCTGTTTTCCTCTTTGAATGTTGAGAGAATGTTGAATTATTTTCTTTATTGACTAACATTTATCTAGTGCTTTCTAGAGCATATATATATATTATGTTTCTTTCTTGTATGAGAAGCACCATCTTTCATTGTTGGCTTATTTGATTGTTTTTTCACTTGTTATTCGATACTAGAAGTATATCATAAATATGATATTCAATTTCCTTTTTCTTTAATGCTTTCAGGACTTTCTTTTATGTATATAGTAGGGGTCCTAAGATTGGTTACTATCTTGAACTCTTTCATAGAATATATTCTCAGTTAGACAATATTTTTTTTCTCTTAGCTCTCTAAAATGCCAAAGACTCCATTAAAGCTGGTGACTCATCATCGATTTGCATGAAACCACAGATAATACTAAGGACCATCATATTGGTTATTTGAATTTAGAAACCATTGGTTGTATGCTCTTTTTTTTCTTTTTTTCTTTGGTTTCTCTTTGTAGGTGAATTTTTTTGCGATAGACATGGGAGACAATTTCAACATCAACTTGCCAAAATCAAACAAAAGATTCATCCTTCCACCCCTTCAACTTAACCTTAGTGAATGCTAACCATGTGTTTTATTGTTTGTAGTTGTACCTGTCATTTATATTTTTGTTGTTTAGATTCTTATTTCTATTCTTTATTTTTCTATTATTTTATCTTTCTTTGATAGTATTCCTATTTTTGGTAGACGAGTTGGTTAGAATTAAAGTTTTTTTTCTCTACCATTTGTGACTTGATCATTTTAGTTCTCGGTCTACCTATTTTTTTTAGTATCTTTGGTTGATGATGGTAGAACAGGGTCTTGTCCTCAATCGTGTTAGGATATGGGTTCGAGGTTGGGAGTGAGATTGGGGTTTGGGGAAGGGGTGGGGGCAAGGGATAGAAATGGTATGTGGGGTAAGAAAAACTCTAGATTATGAGTGGGGTCTTGAAATATAGGTATTTTACAAGGTAAGTTCATAGAGTTGGTGAGGATTCTTAGGAAGAGGAGTATTATCATAGCTTGTGTTCAGGAGACCAAATGGGTTAGTTTTAAGGTGCAGGATATTGATGAATATAAGTTGTGGTATTTGGGAGAGTGAGGAATAAAATATGGTAGGGATTTTAGTAGATGAAGAGCTTAGGGAGAAGGTGGTAGAAGTCAGGAAGGTTAACAATAGGATGATATCAGTTATGTTGGTAGTGGGAGGGTTTAATTAGAATAATATTAGTGCCTACACTCTACAAGTAGGCTTGGGCGAGGAGGAGAAGAAGATCTTTTGGGATAGTTTGGATGAGATGGTGGAGATGTGTCCAAAATTGAAAAGCTTATCATAGGAGAGGATTTTAATGGGGACATTGGGTCATTTCCAAGGGGTTATATTGAGGTGCATTTAGGCCTTGGGTTCGAAGAAAGAAATGAAGGAGGAGTGTCACTTTTGGATTTTTCTAGAGCCTTTGGGTTAGTGGTCACACATTCAAACTTTTTGAAGAAGGATGAGCATTTGGTTACCTTTCGTAGTTTGGTGGCCAAGATTCAGATAGAATTTTTCCTCCTTAGAAAGGAAGAAGGGGTAAAAGTATTTGTAGAGATTGTATGGTCATCCCGAATGAGAACTTTTTAACCTAGCATAAGCTTTTTGTGATTGATTTGGAGATAAAGAAGTGGAGGGAGAATAGGATTGTTGATAATAGACCTAGGTTTACCTAGAGATACGAGAGAAGTTGTTGGAAGTAGGGGCTTGGGAGAGAGCGGGGATGCAGATAGTAAATGGGATAAGACCACTAGTTGCATTAGGGACACAACTAAAAAAGTGTTGGGTATCCAAGAAGTTGTTGTACTAAACGTAGAAGGGAATGATGTTGGGATGGAGAAGTTCAAGGGAAAGTAGAGGCGAAGAAAGGAGATTATGTGAAGTTGGTGGAGAGTAAGACCAAGGAGGAAAAACATTAGAATTAGGAGTATACAAGGGTGAGAAAGGAGGCAAAGTTAGCAATTACAACAACAAATAAAATAAATTTATTTTATGAAGAATTAGAGGATGAAGGCATGGATAAGAAAATATACAGGCTATCTAGGATAAGGGAGCAGGGGACACGTGACCTTGACCAAGTGATGTGTATCAATGAAAGGATGTTAAATTTTTGATAGAGCTTTACACAGTAAGAAGAGATGGAAATCATACTTCCATAAGCTTTTGAATAATGCGGGATACACAACCATTGTGCCAGATGATTTGGATAACTTAGATAGATGCCATAATTAGGGTTATTATAGGTGTATTATGTCGGAGGAGGTTAAGAACTCTATTTGTAGGATGCATAAGGGTAGAACAACTAGGCCAGATGAGATTTTGGTGGATCTTTAGAAGAGATTTAGAGATGTAGGTATTACATGGCTAACCAAGTTTTTTAACATCATTTTCAGTTATACAAAGATGACTGAAGTATGGAGATGGAGTACAATGATACCATTGTAAAAGAACAAAGGTGACATCCAAAATTGCAATAACTATAGGGATATCAAGTTGCAAAGTCATACAATAAAGGTATGGCAAAGGGCAGTGGATTTGAGGATGAGAAAGATGGTGATTATCTCCGAGAATTAGTTTGTATTCATACTGAGATGCTCAACTATGGAGTCAATCCATCTAGTTAGGAGATTTTTGGGGAAGTACAAGAAAAGGAAGGAGGACTTACAAGAAAAGACGGAAGGACTTACACATGGTATTCATCGATCTAGAAAAAACTTGTGTAAAGTTCCAAGAGAGGTTCTTTGGAGGTGCTTGGAGGTTAGAGGTGTTACTATGACATACATTAGGGTGATTAAGGATATGTATGATAGATATGATACTCGTGTAAGAACTATGAGATAAGACTCAGATCATTTTCTAGTTGTCAAAGGGTTGCATCAGAGATCGAACCTTAGCCTATTTTTATTTGCATTGCGGATGGATGCTTTTGATGCGGGAAATTTAAGGCGAGGTACCTTGGTGTATATTTTTTATATATGATGTAGTTTTTTTTGATGAAATCCACAGAGGAGTTAATGATATGTTGGAGGTTTAGAGAGAAACTC
>JBDJHY010186705.1:0-11950 GCA_039654485.1 Withania somnifera
ATATATGTATATAGAGAGAGAGAGAGAGAAAGATAAAGAAGCTCCTATAAATGTGCACTACGCAGGGCCTGCTATAGACAAAAATAAAGTAGGTTGGAAATCAAGAAAACCATGGTCATCTCAGATGGCAAAGCTCACTATAATCTCTACAACCAGCTGCATCTACTCCGCAAGATCTCGACATCTCTGATGACCCCTATAGGTATCTGCACCATGAAAATGGTACAAAAGTGCATAATGGGTACCAAACAAGGTAATGAGTAGGCATCATAGGCCGACTAGACTAAAATAAAGTACAAGTAATAGCTGAAATGAAGTAAAAGAGGCTTAAGATAGAGAGAAAGTAGTAGACACTAACAAATAATAAAAAAAAATAAAGGTTTCAGAGTGTAGTACCATCAACAGAGTATAAGTACAGGTCAAAAAGAAACTAGAACATAGTATACACATACGGAAAAAACCACTATCTGATAACATAAGGTCAAAGTAAAGGAAACATACATGAGCTCCAGCTTAGCCAAGACACAACAAACCATATATATATACACTACTAATAAAGAATTGAAAGGTAAAATATAGCTAAGTATGGAACATAAAGTAACCACACAAAAACCTACCTGGCAACCCATCCCATCGGTAGGTACAAATAGCACAACAAAACCCCGAAGGACCGCGCCTCAACCAATTATAAGGTATAAGACCTATCAATGCAAAAATCTAGGCTTTGTACCCCACATATTCCATTTTAAGGGTTCATTCCCCAAAGAACTACGCCTCAAACTGAAGTGCAGCGTAAGTGCCCTAACAGTACCTGTCTATGTGGTATGTGCCTTATTTTTTTCCATATTTAGGGTTTGTTCCCTAGAGGGCTGGGCCATAAATTCAAGTGGAGGGTAAGTACCCCAGAAGTACCTATATCGGAGGTCTATGCCTCACCTATGACATACTAACGGTTTGTTCCCAAGAGGACCTCAACTTAGACTCAAATACAGGGTATAAAACCTACCATGACAAGTCTCACCATGCAAAACAATAATATAACAAAGGCTGATCACGATGCAGTGGCAACAATGCTTAACAATAATAGAAACAGAAATAATCAGAGTCTAAGAATGGCCAAAGGACACCAGCTAAGAGCTCATCTCTGAACACCCACCACATGATAACTCAAATAGTCCTCGAGATTCATGTCAAAATAAGGTGAGTTTAGGACCCAGACATACGACCCTTCACCCTATACGCCCCTCTATAAGATCCCAGAGATCTGATAAAATAACTACAAGCTAATTAGAACTAAGCGATCAACCTAAAACCCAACCCACACTACTAGCCACATTAATAAGAACAAAATAATAGCCCAGACTATAATGAAAGTAAATAAACCTAACCTTCCTAGGTGCTTGAATAAAAATCCTCAAAGTACGTGCATCATAAGCCCAAAGCTCCAAAGGCAGCCAAAAGTGTCTGGATTTACCAAACTATGATTCAAGGGATTAATACATTAAGAATAATGCCCATATGTTAAATCACAAATTAGGTCAAAAAATAAGCCTCAAAAAAGTCCTACAGGCCCCACAGCTTAAAAAAATAAATCAAGGGTATAAGCGTGTAGAGGCCAACATAGAGAGCGTGTGGTATGAAATTGAGGTGAAAACAATATAGGAATGAGGAGAAATTAGGTTATAAAGTAAGGAAATTAGACTTTTTACAAAAATACTCAAAGCGACGAAAAGGACAATAATTACCCGAGAAAAACTTGCACCAAAAACTAACACCACCAACCAAAAAAACTCCCCAAAACTTTTCCCAACTCAAAACACTCTAAAAATAGCTCCCAAGGTCTATCTATGGAGGAATAAAATGGGAAATTGATTTGAGATATTTAGTGGAAGGCTTATAACCTGCCAGGTCATGATTTTTAACAAGTAAAGGGATGGTAACATTGTGAAGAATGATAAGAATGGTATATCGATATCACGTGAATCATAGTTCTCGATCACAATGAGTAGCGGTGATCAAAGCAATGGGATCACATGAAGGGTATGTCAGGATAGTAATGAGCATGGAAGTAAATACTTTACGATTGAATAGGGATGGTTTGAGATTGCATAGTGCTAGTTCGAGATTGCGATGAGTAAAACATCCTACACTAGAAATAGGTTTGACATCTAAACCATTCTAAGGAAAAAGGGTTCTTAATACCACTCGTAATGCATTTGGGGTCCAGTATACATAAACAAACTATGCACGCACACCCGAAACGATAGTCTAAACCTAATAATGAAGTAGAAATTGGGATATGAGGTTATTTCATAGGAATATTGACCAAGTCAACACCTTAGGCAAATAAATCAAAAATCCATTCCATACCTCAAAGAAGAAATGATAACCCCGAGAGCAAACCAATCACCGAACTAGCCCAAAGTCAATATTTTAGATATGATGGAATCATCATAATTCTTATCCAATCCTTCGATCAACAAAAGACCACCTAGGTGCTGAAATGAACTTTGGCTAAATTGAATTTCCAAAACATAGTTTAAAGTAAACCTCGGGACATAAACTAAGGTCTACGTAGACCAAAGCCGGCATTCAAATCGAAACTTGATTCCGAGTGTATTTACTTCAAATTCACTCACAAGTTCCACCATTTCAAAACTAAAACTTCAAAACAGGAAAACTGAGATAATGGGCAAACAAGCATCTAGAGCACCAAACTACAGGTCTCAGTAAGTCATAAATAACTTGGGCAACTACCAGATAGCTCTAAGAAAAGAAAAAGGAGAAAATCAAGTAAATGACCAAGGTTATGGGACCACCTTGGAACCATTTCTAGCTCATCCACTTCAGGCAGCACCACTGGTTAGAGGTGGCTAGGAGGCTAAAGGGGTTTTGAGGGAGCTAGAGATAAGGATCGCCAGCGTAGTGCCAATCAACAATTGTTTTCTCTGCAATAGGAATTATAAATTTTTCATCATCTCAAAATGTTAATTTTTGGCTTAGGGTTGTTAGTTCTTTTCCCGGGGTGTTTGTGCTTATTTTGGGTCTTCTGTGGGAATTTGGAAAATACCCTCTTTTTGTTTGTTTTGGTTGGTTTTGGTTGAAGGGTATTTTTCATGAAAAAGACCTTGTATGTCATTTTTGATGATTTTTTTATGTTTGAAATTTCTTTTCCATGTTGTGTGTATTTTTGGTTTATTAAAATTTGTTCCCAATTCCATTTTGAGACCCCATTTGGAGCTTTTGAATGTTCGAAAAAAATAGTTGGGTTGTTGTCAAGTTGCAGACCCAGTTCCTTCCTCGCGATCGTGTTTATTTTTTTAAGATCGCATAGGCTGAGTTTCTTCTTAAGATCAATTGTGTGGCTTTTAGTCTTGATCATTTAGTTTTACAGTTTTGTTCAATGCGATCGCGTAGAGTCGGTTCCTTGTTCATCATGATCGCGGTGGTTTTAATCGTGATTTCTCCCTTCTGATATATTGTGCATTGCAATCACGGTGCATGGTTTCTTGATTATGATGTGTTCGACCCTGAATGGTCACAATCATGTGGTACTTGGGCACAATCACAATGAAGTTGTCTAGTGCCTATAAATACAAAGTTCTAGTATTTCTATTCTATTTCCTTCACGTTTGTTCCTCCATAGCTGCGACCTTGGGGGTTGATTTTTGGGTATTGTAAGCTGGGGAAAGTTATTGGGAGTTGCATCGGTAGTGGTGTAAACTCGTTATGCAAGTTTGCTCCTGGTAATTCTCATTTTCTCATCGCTTTTAGTGTCCATGTTAAAAGTGTAATATCCCTACCTGTGATCCCAATTACCCCTCCTTCCTTTGTCGATTTGACCTCAACTTTGCACCACGTGCTTGTTGTGTTAGTTCTACGCATTGATACCCTTAGTTTATTTTTTTGAATGATAGGTCCCACGGTCTTATTATTAGTCCCAGTTCTGAACTGAGTTTATTTACACAATATGGGTATCATTCTTCCCGATTTAAATCCTTAATTTTCTAGTTTTAAGTAGTGTTGGGTGATTTTGATGTTTTTTGGGCTGCACGTGACAGGAGCTTTTTATTCAAATATTGTCTTGTTTTCCTTACTTCTTAGACTTGGTTGATATAAAATGCTAGTTGGTTCTAGAAATTGGTGGATGGATAATTAGGTTGTATACCTTTCCTTTGATTTTATTACACTTTATTACCCTTCTGGGGATCCTGCGTGGACCTGTTGTTGGATGTAGACTGTGTTTAGGATGCCTGGCTGGTCAGGAGCAATTTTGAGGCTGTGATATTGGTGCAGAGTTAATTAATAGTTGATTCAGTGAGATCTGTGTTTAGCTTGTGGCTTATGGACTTTCTAGACTTCGAGCACATTTCCTTTGTTTTGGTTGATCAATGATAATGAATTTTAAAATATGAGTTCTAGTTATTGAGAATGGGCATGTCTTGGGGCTATGGTAACATCACATTTACAGATAACTAAACTAAAAATGGAAGTTTTCTCAGCTTAATAAATAATGAAAATGGAGATTTTCTTACTTATAATTATACGTATGCCACGAAAATCGTGTGGTATGGTGATATTTTCTTATATAATTTGAAACAGTTTCTATACTATCATGTATGATATATTTTTACTTAGAGTTGTACTTTTTGCAAAAATAGGGCGGAGTCCCCTGATTTTTGTACTAATGGGGAGGAGTTCCCCGATTTTCGCACTAATGGGGCGGAGTCCCCCGGTATTAGTACTGATTGGGTGGACACCCGTGGTATTATCATTGATCTGGTAGGGACCCCTGAGATAAGAACTGATGAGGTGGGGACCCCTGAGACTTGAACTAATGGGGTGGGGACCCTTGAGATTGGAACTGATAGGGAGGAGAACCCTAAGATTTGCAATGATGAGGCAGAAGCTAAGGTATGATATGACGGTATTCATTTTTACTTTTTAGCACCCCATTCATTCATTCTCGCGTGTTTGTGTTTGTCAGGCTTAAGGGGGGGTCATCACAAATTTGTTTCTATTGTATGAATACAGTTGTGGGATGGGGAACCATTAGATTTTACTTTTTTACTACTTCCTTTTCTACTTATATTCCTGCTTTCTCTTATTCTTACATGCTATATTTATCGGTTGACTTGATCTTGATATCAGGCATACATACATGGACTTGTGCCTTTTCTATCTTCCTGTACTATTTATAATTGTTTTCTTCTATCCTTCTTTACTTACTAGTTTTTCTTACTGGTATTTAATTGAGTCCGGTTAATCGATGATGCCCACTGGGGACCCTGTGTTGTTGGCACACATGATTTTTTACACTTTTTGTGGTACAAATGCTAGTGCGAGTCATCGCAGAAGATGAAATTATGCTGAGTAGCAGTGCAGGTTGATTTCATATATCAATGTAACATCCAGAATTAGCCTGTTCTGCAGCTGTGTTAGGGTTCCACCTTATTCTTTTCAGGGCAGATTGGTTTTGCATTTACCTCATGTTGGAGCAGTTGTGTATATTATCATTTGATTAGTCTGATGTAGTTAGCTCTATTTTGTCATAGTCACTAGTCTTAGTGGGTGTTGAACATTTTTATTTATATATATTTCTTCACCCTACTCATTATTGTTTTATTTTTGCTGGTTATTTATTATGACCCACTTCTTGTTGCTCCGGGTCGAGGGGTTGGGCTTTTCTACTATGGGTGGTAAATGTCATCATGATATGATTTTTGGGTCATGAAAGAAAATTAGAGCAATCATTCTCCTAGAGTGCTGACAGCACCAGTTAAGGAAAACACAACATTATTAAATCACTCTACATTAGCGCTATCGCGTTAAGTAACTACTTTTGTAAAAACTTCTACAACAGCTAAAATTCCAATCAAGGCCTCAAAATTGAAACAGAGTCCTCCAACAACTAACCAAATATGTTACATGAATAAAAAAACATATTCTAGATTAAATAGAATCAATGAAGCAACCAATAGAGGTTTTTTGAGAATAAAGACCCGTCAAACAAAATTAAACCAAAACCACCATCTTTCTACCTTTCAAAATAGACACTCAAAATGAGCCAGCATACCTCAAGAAGAAGCACTAATGACCTAATAGCCAAAATTCACCATTATGGATCTGATCGAAACATCAAAATTTAGATTAGATACTCCGATCATGAAAATCTATCCCATGATCCAAAATGAACTTTGGTTAGGTTAAATTTCTACAAAATATCTCAAACTTAAAGAAAAATCCTTGAGACATGAACCAAATGTCCAAATAGAAAAAGTTGACATTTCTAGGTGAAGGAATTGTCGGAATATGATTTTGAGCACATTTACATGGAGGTTACTATGAAGTTCCACTATTTAAAGGCAATCCTTTAAAATAAGGAAACTGAGATAGAAAGCCATAGAACTACGTGGGAAAAAATAAACGGTTCAATTAAGTCAGAAATTATGTGTGTAGATAACAGCAGTTTATAAGCATAGAAATCTAAAAGGAACAAAAATAACCATGCAGATCATTACAATATACGATCTCTAGGAGGCTATAGAGTACGTTAGTAAAGCTTTCATCTCTTTGTTATTATTGTGTGTTGGTATTTGTACAATTTTTATAAAAATTCATTTTGTCTTCACTCTTTTATAGATGGTGCATACCCGAGCTTCATCCATAGATCAAAACCGACCCCTAAAATGTCATGAAGGTGTAGTAGCATATAATTAGCTAACTGGTACTCTTACAACCTCTAATATGTCAACTACATTTGTGGTAGACCCACTAATAAAATCATAGATTGTCCTTGAACTTCGCCATAATTTACGCACCCATAATATACTACTATTAGAGATATGTTATGGAAGATATTGCAGATGTTTAGTAGGATACCAATAGATGTGCCACAATCTTAAACTAAGGGAGTAGCATAGGATACCAATAGATGTGGCACAATCCTCCAGTATCTACAACTCTAGCAGCACAACATATACCGCCTACATTCCAGTTCCAGCTCCTATTGCATCTACTTTAGTGTCATTTCCTAATATTCTAGCTTCTGAGGTGAGAAAGATGTTAGAATATTTCCTCCAAATTGAATTCTCTAGGTTCTTGTGGGATGTGGGGACCCCTACGAGTTTACTACAGCCTGCAAGGAGATATTGAGGACTTTAGAGCTTCTAGAGATTCATGTAGATGATTTTACAACTTATTTACTCAAGGGACCTTCCATTCATTGGTGGATAGTACATAGAGATTACAGGCCCCCAAGTTTTCCCCCATTGACATAGAGTCGGTTCAGAGAGGCCTTTATGGCCAAGTATGTTCCTAGGATAACATAAGAGTTACTATATGCACTGTTTATAGAATTTAAGCAAGGTTCCATGAACGGTCCTGAGTATGAGGCTTGGTTTATTAATTTGTCCAGGAATACTAGGGAGTTATTTCCTACTGAGGAGGATCGGATCCACACTTTGCATATTGATTTAGACCTAACTTACGTATATCTGATGAGTGGTTTTTGGTGATTCTAAAGCCTTTTTTTAGTTGTTGTTGACCATACTTGAAGAATAGAGCTTATGGAAGCGGGGACCAAGGGCGCATTAATAGGACACAATGCCATCATGGTAGCTATTCAGGTTCCCGATTAGCAAGTAGAGACTACAACAGTTGTTGGGGCCTCTAGTAAGTGTATCAAGGTCAATCCAACCGACATTGTCATGCCATATATGAGAAAGAGTAGTCATCTTGCATTGGTCTAAACTTTAGGTTCCCAAGGTTAGAATAAGGGTTCCGGCAGCCGAGCCAGAGATGGTTTCTATGAGTGTTGTGAGGTTGGGCACTATGCCAAAATATTATCCTAGGGCTACAAGAAATGTACATTCTAAGGGTTATGTTAATTATTGTCATAGGGTAGGGGCCACTATATTGGGGATTATCGTTGATGTAGACCCCTGAGATTGCATCCTTTCCTGACCATCCATTATAGACATTTCGACTGGCTAGAGGTGGTATGCCAGCCGCTCGCACAACTAGAGGTGAAGGGTAGAGAGGGGTAAGGAGGTGAGCAGTAGGTCAGGGAGGCATCATCACCTTTACATCATTTTGTTAATAAGTTTTTGGATGTGTTTCCTCCTGATTTACCGTTCCTCCCACCTAAAAGGGATATTGACTTTGCTTTAGAGGTATATCTAGGCACTAGGCCTATTCCTATTGCCCCCTATTATATTGCCTCTTCAGAGCTTCGTGAGTTGAGTGTTCAGCTATAGGATCTTCTTGGTAGAGGTTTTATTTGTATTAGTTTACTGCCTTGGGATTCTGCTGTCATTTTTGTGAAGAAGATTGATGGGAGTATGTGAATATGTATTGACTCTAGGAAGTTAAACAAGGTGATTATGTTGAACAAGTACCCCTTTCGTCTATTGATGACCTTTACAACAAGCTACATGATTCCACCATGCTTTCTAAGATTGATTTGAGATTCGCTTACAGTCAGTTGAGGATTCAGACTGAGGATATCCCAAAGACATCTTCCCAGAAGAGATTTAGGCATTATGAGTTTCTAATAATGTCATATGGGCTGACTAATTCCCTGCAACCTTTATAGATTTGATGAATTGATTTTTTAGGCCCTATTTAGACTCTTTTGTGATAGCTTTCATTGAAAACATATTGGTATATTCGTACAGCCAATAGGAGCTCGAAGAGCACCTAATAATAGTGCTTCAAACCTTGAGGACTGACCGGTTGTAGCATAAGTTCTCAAAGTTTAATTTTTGGTTGGGGTCTATTGCTTTCTTGGGTCATGTGGTGTTAGGTGATGGTATTAGTGTTAATCTGACCAAGGTAGACATGGTGCATATTTTTCCTCAACCCACTACTCTTAACAAGGTTCAAAATTTCCATGGGTTAGTTGGGTACTACCGCTATTTTGTTTAGGGTTTTTCATCCATTACACCCATTTGACAAGATTGACGTGAAGGACGTTCCTTTACAGTGGTTGGTTGAATTTAAGTCTAGCATTATGAAACTTAAGGAGTTGCTACTACCGTCCGTGTACTTGCCTTTCTAGTGGAGGGTCATCTTTTATATTGGTTTTGTTTATGTTCTGATTCAATAAGGTCATGTTATTGCTTATTTTTTAAGGAAGCTAAAGGATCATGACCACAACTACCCACCCATGACTTTGAGATGTCAATGGTAGTTTTCGTGCTAAAGATCAGGGGGCACTAGTTATATGTTGTTCACTATGAGATATATATTTATCACCATAGTTTGGAGTACATTCTGAGTCATAAGGAGCTTAACTTGGGGCAGGGGAGAAAGGTTGAGCTCATGATATCCTATGACTTGAGTATTCTATATCACCCGGGTAGGGATAAATGTTGTTGCAGACCTCTTGCGCTAGAAGGTGGTGAGTATGAGTAGCCTAGCTTCATTTTTTTAGTTTTAGATAGATCTCTATCTCAGTACATTCGATCCTTGGACAATAGGTTGGTCATATTGGATATTTAAGATTCAGAGAGGGTTGTTGCACATATTGAGGCTAGGTCAGGTTAACTTGATTAGATTCGCCAGCTCCAGTATGACGATTCTTGTTGATTCAGGTTTGAGATTAGACTTTGAGGTGTGATTTTAATTGATTCTAATGGTGTGTTATGGTTTCATATTCTCCTTGTTGTTCATAGAGATATAGGGTTGATTTATGATTTTGTGAGTGAGCACCATTGTTCCATATATTATATTCATTCGAGTACTGCTATGATATATGTTGACTTGAATTAGCATTATTGGTGGAGCAGCATGATGAGAGATATCATAAATTTTGTGTCTCAGTGCCTAAACTACCATCAGGTGAAGTTCGAGCACCATAGACCTTGTGGTGAGATGCCAAGGTGCCCTATTCTTAAGTAGAAGTAGGAGAGTATTAGTATGTACTTTTTTATGGTTTTCATCGAAATTCCACAAGTTATGATTTTATTTAGGTAATCATGGATCGATTGAACAAATCAGCTTATTTCCTACCAACAAACTTTTCTTGGGGTCCTGAGAGATTAGCTGAATTGTATGGTAATGAGGTGGTTATGCTCCATGAGTAATGGTTTCCATCATATCTGATAGGGGCACTCAATTTACATATCAGTTTTGGAGGACAAAACAAAGGGAGATAGGTACAACGATTTTTTTGAGTATGGCATTCCATCCTCTGAAGGACGGAGAATCCTAGAGGACTATCTAGGTGCTTCAGTACATATTTTAGGCTGGTTTATTTGATTTTGGACATAATTGGGACATGTACTTAGCTTTGGTAGAGTTTTTTTTATAAAAATAGTTATCACTCCAGCATTTAAATGACACTATTTGAGGCCATGTATGGCAGGTATTGTAGATCCCCTATTGGTTCATTTTTTAGTAGGGAGACTATGCCTCAGAGTTCAAGTTGGCTTCATAATATAGTTGATAGTGTCGGGGTTATCATAATAGTATTTGGATAGAGTAGAGTTGTCAGAAGTTCTATGTGGATCGTAGGCTTTAGCCCTTGGAGTTTAGTGTTAGTGATATGATCTTGCTGCATGTGTCTCCTATGATTGGTGTTATGAGGTTTGATAGGTTGAGTAATCTTAGCCCTAGGTTCATAGGACATATGAGATTACAGAGAGGGTTAGAGATATTGCCTATATACTTGACTTACCTCCAAAGTTAGTTGTGCATTTTTTGTTTAATCTGTTTAGGCTATGTCAGTATGTGCCAGACCCGCCTAATGTATTACATCAAGATTCAGTTGATTTTGATGACCATTTGACTTATGTTGAGGAGCCTAAAGCCATTATTGATAGAGATGTAAGGCGTCTCAAGTCCAAGGAGATTCCTATGTTAAAGGTTCATTGGGCACACTGATCATTCAATGAGGCTACTTGGGAGACATAATTTGATATGAGATCTCAGTATCCATATCTATTAAATCCTTCAGGTACTACTCGTTCCTTGAATTTCGAGAATAAAAATCTTTTTTAGTGGTGGATGTATTAATTACTCGCGTGGTCATTTACTTGCCTTTTGTTTTTCTATGTTTAGAGCCTTCTGTTACTTGTCCCAAGTTGTTTATAACTTACTGGGACCTTTAGTTTGGTTCCCTAAAAGTTTCATAGATTTTATCTTAGCTTTCCTGTTTAAGATTCTTAACCTTTAAATAGTGGAACTTAAGAGTGGATTCATTGTAAACAACCTCCAAAATAGATTTCGATAACTCTATTAGCTACGAAATGCCTAATTTCGTTTGGCTGGACCTTTATTTTATGTATCGGGGTTATCAAGTTGATTTTGACCTATTTTTAGGTAATTTAGTCCAACTCGAGTTTATTTTGGAACTTGGGATGGCTTTTGTCATTGGAGGGCTGGATAAGATTTTTGTGTATCAATCAGCTTTAGAATGGAAAATTTTGGCGAGTAGGCTTATTTTCATGCTTCTTGAGGTGTCCAAACTAATTTTGGAGGATAGTATAGCAAGTTGAAAAAGTTGTTGGTTTTGGTTTTGTTTTATATACAGGTTATTTTTTCTTAATACACCTCATATGACTTTTTTTTCATTACCATCGAGTTTGGAATGACGTTTTTAGGCATTTCACATATTTGGTTTTTCGAAATTCATGCCTGGAATCTATTTTGAGTCCTAGGTTGATGGTTTTGCAACTGTTGTTGTACAACACTTTAGCTGTCAAAACAACACAACCAGGTTCTTCATCATGTTCATGGACCCATGACCGTGCTCGTGAAGTTTGAAGATTTTATTCATCGTGATCATGAATGCTTGGAATCTTGAAGGCCACAATCGCAACATAGGGACCGCATTCATGAAGCCCTGAGAAGGACCCAGACCCAGACCATTTTTCACTACGATCAAGGTGAACTGCCCAAACACGAGGTACGGTCTGTCCTGACCTCAGTGATAGTGAGGACCCGA
>JBDJHY010186716.1:0-11950 GCA_039654485.1 Withania somnifera
CAATACAAAGAGCATTTATATAGGCTAGACTAAACTAAATAAGGAAAATACTATACTACCCTCACAAAGCATAATAACTATTTTAACAAAAACATGATCTCTGTGTGTCGGATTACATGTAATCAAAGTTGATTTAGACTTTAGAATCTGAGAAAGAAAATTAATAAGAGAGTATATTAAAACCATGAATTAATCCAAATGATAATGGGAAATTCACCATATTTGCCCAAAAAATTAACATGGGTATAGACCGGCAGGAAATTAATGAAAAAAACTAGTAATACAAAACCAACTCATTTATAATGTTCAACACTATAGCTCAATTTCAATTTCTTCACTCATTGTTGATAGCTAAACAGGTCAGATTAAAATAAATGGAACATGTGGACCTTGTAGATTTTAATAGACATCAAAAGCATTGAATATATATGTAATTGACTCTTATCTTTTGCCTTTTTGTCTCTAGAAATGACTTGTTGCACGGTCTTATCTAAGTTGATCTTTTTATTAACTTGATCAATTTTAATTCCTATAAACTGACTCGTAATCTTAAAATACATTTTTTTTCTGCTTGATTTGCTATAGTTATATTATAACAAGAAAACAAAGTTTTATTAATTGTGTGTGGGACTAAGCAAATTTGAAAATTACTTTGAAACTAACTCTGAAGAAATGAAAATTGAGAGAAGAAAGAATCTACAGGAATGATTTTTCTGTTTTTGCTACTTACAAAAATGAGCTACATATGCTCTTATATTGAGCTTATAACCAACTCTTCTTCCACTAGTGTAATGTCACAATTACCCCTTTCTAACTAACTTCATAACTTTCTAACTCACTCAGTGAATTACTAACTAACCGGTGTCAATACTAACTACACTTAGTTAATACATCCCCTCAAGTTGGTGTATGAAAAACATTGAACACACCTAACTTGGACACTAGGAACTGATGCTGAGCAGTACCTAAACCTTTGATTAAGACATCTGCCAGCTGACAATTACTAGAAATAAACTGAGGTTGAACCAATCCATCCTTAATTTTCTCTTTTACGAAATGAAAATAAGTCTCAATATACTTGGTCCTTTCATTAAAAATAAAATTTAATGCAATCTGTATTGCTGTATGATTATCACAGTATATGGCAACTGGAGTGGGAATGGACATTTTAACTCTTCAAGTAATCTACATATCCAAGTTAATTCAGCTACAACACCTGTCGTACTTCTATATTCAGCTTCTGTTGAACTCCTACTCACAGTATGTTGATTCTTTGACTTCCGAGATATTAACCCACCCGCTAGCTTCACAACATATCCACTGACCGATCTCCTAGTGTTGGGGCAAGAAGCTCAATTTGAGTCACAATAGACAGCTAACTCATTTAAGGTCTTGTGAGGAAAAAATAAACTAAGTCCTGGTGACCTCTTGAAGTATTTAACCACTCTCAATGCAGCCTGTAAATGTGAAACTTTAGGTTTTTGCATGAATTGACTTAACGTCAGCCACCTCTGCACCTCCATTGTCTCCCATATGAATATCACATTCCACTGTGGTGAGCTTGTGATTTGCCTCTAAAGGTGCAAGAGCTGGTTTAGTTCCAATGAGTCCACACTCTGAGATTAACTCAAGACACTACTTTTTCTAATTGAGAAGTACTGATGTGAAGTCAAAATAACATATATTTAGCTATTATTTGCCTTATATTTTTATATTTTTATTTGTTTCTTGAATAATAAATATTTTATATTGTGATAATATGATATATTATGGTGTATGAATTATTTGACGTGAAAAGGAAGAAGTTTGGAGTTCAAATGAATTAAATATGAGAGATTACAGAAGAAAAGTCAGCTTAATGAAATAAAGTTAATATTATATTTAATAATAATATAATAATATAATAATGAATCAAAATGCAAATTGCAATTTGAGATTGAGGCGGGCGCCGTTTTCGTCGGCAGTGATTGGTTTCCAATTCCTTTTTGGATGTGGTTACTTTATTTAGGGTTATTCTTACACCTATAAATATTTTATTCTGTACAATAATTAGAGGAGGCTACATATTGTTTTAGGGTAGAAATTATTTTGAGTTTAACATTGTATATAATATTTTTAGAAGATTTTAAATCTAGGGAATTGTATACACTTTTCTTTTCCTTTATTTATATATTTTTATGTTCTTACTTGAATGATTTATTGTGATTATTCCATATCTATGTGGAATTAATTCTCTTTGTTCTGGGGCTTATGGTTAACACACCATGTATGGATTTGAATTGATAGAAAGTATTTGTTTCGATAATTGATTGTTCTTCTACTCTATAATAAATGCATTTTTAGTTATTGGCCGCTATTAGAATCAGCTTTAGGCTGACTAGATTAATGAATGCAATAATCTTGAGAGTGATTGAGAGTAGTAGGAGTGTGTTTTTGTTGGTAGTCATAATCCAAGATTAACAATATAACTAGTTACAACGACATAATTGTGTACTTAGTGCTTCGCTTGGGTCAATTAGGGAAGATAACTATAATGCTTTTATGAGAGTTAACAACACAACTAATAGTGAGTAGTTGTTGCTTATGTAATTGGTGATTAATGGACCATCAATCCCTAGTCATAATTTAAACCCCTAACCCAACAATCAACAAAACAAGGACCTTTATTGAAGTCAAGTCTTATACGCGTGTGTGCGTAAAAATCCATAACCCTAGTCCGAGTCATTCATTGATTGAGTAGAAATATATTCTTCTCTAGATTAATTGTCCATTAGTTTATTTTATCATTCTTAGTTTAATTATAGTCTCAATTATATCTCTACAAACTCTCCGCTTAAATAATTATTAGAATTAGTTTAATCCAATTAAACAGTTAATACAAGTCCATGTGGGTTCGATATCCGGCTCGCAAGAGCCACTAATTACTTGTATGATCGAGTACACTTGCGTGTGCATTTGGACGCAACACTGTGATGTAAGATACACCCTCAACAAATCAAAGATAATAACTTGGAAGCCCAAAAAAGCTATGAACCTCTGTAGAGTTTTTGCTCCAGTCCAATTGCAGATAACTTCTATCCTAGTCAGATCCACACTAACACCCTCTTTGGACACAATATGTCCAAGAAATGTAATCAACTCGAACCAAAACTCACACTTTGAGAACTTGGGATAAAGTCGATGATCTCTCAAAGTCTGAAACACAATACTCAAATGACACTCATGATTCTCGTACTTCGTGAATATGCCAAGATGTCATCGATGAACATAATGACAAAAGAATCAAGATACAGTATGAATACATAGTTCATCAAATCCATACGAGATGCAGGTGCATTAGCTAACCTGAAAAAGATCACAAGGAACTCATAATGACCAAACCAAGTCCTAAAAGCAGTCTTTGTGATATCCTCGGTCAGAATTCTCAACTGGTGATAAATCCTTAGAGAAAATGGATGAACCTTAAAACTAATCGAAAAATCATCAATATGAGGCATATGATGCTTATTCTTCACGGTCACACCATTAAGCTATCTATAATCAATACACATATGCATAGAGCCATGTTTTCTCATTACAAACAAGACAAGAGAACCCTAGAACGATATGCTAGGCCGATTAAATCCTTTATCTAACATATCCTAAAGATGAGTATTGAACTCTCTTAGCTCATCAGGTGCCATACCATAACGAGAAATACAAACAGGCCTGGTGCCCAACACTAAGGTTCCCAACACTAACTCGATGCCAAAATCAATATCTCTCTCAAGTTGTAGGCCACACAAGACAATGGGAAACACATCAAGATAATCACAAATGACAGATACAGACTCAGAAGTCACAGAATCAATACTAACATCTCTGACATATGAAAGATATTATAAAGAACCATGAGAAATAAGAAAATAGCCTAAATGCAAGAAATAATCCTCATTTGTGCGCGACTAGGTCGAACCCTACCACTCTACAAGGGGATAACCAATCCATGTCTAAAATCACATCAAATTCCACAATATCCAACATAATCATATCATACCGTCTCACAACACTCAATAACCATAGAACTTGATCTCAATACACAATCCACTACTAAATAATCACCTATAGGGTGGAGAAATATAATGGCACAGGAAATGTTTCACAACCATATTTAAACACGGAGCATAGTAATATGATACATAGGTTCAAAGTAGAGCCTGAATTAAATAAAGATGAAACTGGTTGATAATATACAAAAATAGTACCTATCACAATAACATCAAAGGCCTCAGCTTTAGGTTTATAGAGGACTCTATAGAAATGCCGATGGCTACCACCATGGCCACTATCGCAACAACCCTCACAACCACCATACCTACCATACTAAGGAGTATCTCTACCCTGAGCACAACCCTTACCTTAAGGTAACATGACTCTAAGTGGATGTGTAGGAATAGTAGCTTGAGCCACTACAAGATGAGTATCTAGCTAAATAACACCCCACAGTGGGCAATCCACTAAAATATGACCCATGGCACTATAAGTATAACATTGCCCATAAGAACGAGTAGGGAGAGAAGAACCAGAACAGATGACTTAACCTGAATATCAACTACCAAAAACCTACATAGATGCCTGAATAGGGTGACTAGACTGCCTATAATGTTGCTGCTGAGAAGGGGTCCTTCCCTAAGATCTAGAACCTCAACCATCAAAATAATAACACTCTGAAATCTTGAGCTAGGATTTCCTTCCGGCGCATATATGTAATTGGAATTGCATCATGGTACACAAGAAGTTTTACCCATCCTTGCAGTGTTTCTTATTTAATAAGATCCCGAGAATGAGTATTTGGGATATATGCATAGTACAAAATAAGTTTGTAATGCATGCACTCAATGATCAAGAGAAAAATTTCAGGAAGGAAGCATAAAGTGTGGCACACAGCTAAAATCATGTCATAAGAAGCGCGGCGTGCTACATGCCATGCAAGATCAGTTCCTTATCAACACCATGGGTTATGTGGCACACTAAATATTGTGTGCGGTTTCCTACATGGTATGCTGCAATACTCATGTCTTGAATTTTGTTAATTTTTGTTTAACGAGGGTACGGGGGTAATTTTCCAACCTAGGTATGCCCTATACTACATTATTTTGACTATCAATATGTGATTTTAGTAGGGAAGAAACCCCACATTCCCTCATTTCACACTTTAGATTTTTTCAACTATTTAGAACAAAAAGTAAGAATTCTCTCAAAGGCTAAGTAAGAACTCCTTATCCCCAAACTCAAGATTTCAAGGGTTTCACCAAACTTCTCTGTGTGTACCTTCGACAGCAGGTATGTAGGAATTCAATGAGAACCTCCTTCTAGTCTCATGTCCATAAATCTATGTATTTTCAATGAACTCAACTAATTTAGGATTGAAAGACGTACATTCAAAGTCAATTTTATATGTGTGATATATTTCAACTTTTAAGTGTCTTTTCCATTTTATGTTATTTTATGCATCTTATCCCTTGTTATAGTTGTTCTTGTTCAAATTAGAACTTTATGTTTTTTATGTATATGATCATTGTAACTTAGAATTTCTATTCATGGTTTGAAGTTTCTATGTTTCACGAACATGAGGTATACAAATATGATATTTAAGCACAAAAGTTTATTCTTCTCATAGTATGTTTATGTTATGAAACCCTTTTATTTTAATGGTTTCCTAGTTCCAATACATGTAAAAGGACATACTATGTCATAATGATTTAAAGAGTTAAGTTTCATGAAATGATATGAGAAAGATGTGCCAAATATCAAGTTTTAATAGGGCTATGTGTATGAATATGTTTTGGGAGGATTATTGAGCACCAAAAGTGGGTCTATAAAATCCAATTTCCATAACTATGTTTCCACCATAGGTAGATTTCCCGGAATCTCCGAGGCATAATGAAAGGATCCTAATGAATGTTTGGCGTTAACTTAGGTCTGTTATCATGCCTCTTTTTCGGTGTAGGGGAAGCACACCGAAGTCCATATAGCTCGCATTGTAATATATTGATTAAAAGCATCTCCCACCTAAATAAGTCAAGTTATATGTTTTTTCATATGATATGGGTTTTTAATTTTCAATCTAAAAAGATTTTAGAGTCACTCATTCTAAAAGTTTTCCCTTATTCTTGTGTTATGTTTTACCATAATTTTTATAGTGTAAATCCTTACAAAAGAATGACCTTAATGATGCTTCCATTCTTATTCTATTGCATTCCTACATACTCAGTACCTTTCCTGTATTGACTGCATACTCTACCACCTACATTTTTTATGATCATTTATTGATTCATGACTAAAGAGTTTTGAGTCTAGTATCAGTACGGGTGAGTCCTACTCACTTTGGGGGCTTTGATAATATTAGTTATTCATGTCTCTTTTCTCAGTTTTAGGATCAGTAGTGGCCTTATCTCGGCATAAATGTTTCTTATGTTAAAGGCTTTAAAGAAATATAGTAGAACTATGTTAGCCCTTCGGGGTTGCACTTTATGTTTCCATTAACTTTTTTATCACAAGTTTGATGAAGTACATCTTTGAATATAATTTTTTTCCACGTCTAAGTAATGCTTATGTATGTATGTCAAGGTTGACTTGGGGTTCTACGGGGTTCCAAGTAACTAGTGTCGCCCAAGTGGTAATATTAGGGTGTGACAAGTTGGTATCAAAGCCCAAAGTTTAAGTGTCCTAAGGTGTCCAACAACTGTATTCTGTAGAGTATTTTCATGAATGTGAAGCTCACCACACTTATAACAAGGAGGCTACAGAGCGTGTATGAAGTGTTCTCTTTCCTTCAGGATTTGTATTTGTGAGATGGAATTTAACATTATGAAACTTCCTAATTCACCTTTATTTATGTTTTAGATAATGCCTCCACATAGATCTTCCATTCACCCATGCCACAATACACAGAAACCACTTGCAGATGATATTACTAGTGCATAACCCGCAATGCATTTCACACCCTTACCCAATCCATGAGAGTGCTCCCCATAGTTTATCAAGTTGTCCTCGGGACTGCAAAAATCTAAGACTTTCTCTGTATAAATCCCCATGAGTTCCATGGGTCCAAATTAGGTGAATAGACCGAGAACTTTATCAAGGGGGTTCAAAGGATATATGGAGTTAAGAAAGTGAGAAATGTGGACAAGGATGGTCTTTCAGGCTATCAACTTAAGGGAGTTGCAAGGATTTGGTATGATCAATGGGGGAAGAACACAGGTGACAGCGCTGCACCCCCAACATAGAATGTATTTTTGGAGGCTTTATTGGGTATATTCTTTCCCCAAAACTAAGGGAGGCAAGGATGAGAGAATTACTAAATATGGAAAAAGATTTTATGAGTGTGGATAAGTATGGTCTGATGTTTACCTAGTTGTACCGGTATGCCCCAACTATGGGTGCAGATGTGAGGAGTAGAATAAGCTTGTTTGTGAACAGACTCTTTCCCCCACATCATCAAAGAATGGAGATCTTACATATTGGTGAGGGATATTGATATATTAGTAGGATGATAGTACATTTAAAGTAGTTTAAGGGAGACAGAATAAAACTCAAGTTTTACCAGAACAAGGCGATCAAACTTCTAATCAGAAGCCTATTTACCAGAAGAACAAATATGGAAATCGATCATCTTTTCAGAAGAGGTTGTGTTCCCCAAAACCATCATATCATAGTGAACCTGTGCCCATATCCAAGTATGAACATCAGGCTAGGCTAGCCTGGCCTTAAGACAACATTGCTAAAAGTCCTTTTTTCTACCCCCTTATGGCACTTATGGTAAGACTCACCCCAGTGAGTGCCTATACGGGAAGGATGCTTGTTTTGGATGCATCCATCTAAGTAATAGGCTTAAAGATTTTCCATCTTCTAAGAGTGTAAGTGAGGGAAAAAGGCCTCAAACTACTGCTTTATCAGTTTTAGCAGGCCAAAACACAAAGAAGAACTATATCAGGTTCCAATGGTAGCAAGAATTACTTCTATGGTTAGACTTCCATCCAGGATTAGGAGCCTTCTCTAGATTATTAATGGTATGTTAAGATTTTTATCTTTTTATGCACATTCCTTGTTAGATCCTAGTGTTACCTTATTTTTTACTCCGTATTTTGTCCAAAATTATGCCTATTGGTGACTCTGTCATGGAAAATAAATATTTTGACACTGTCCAATCTCAATCCTCTATAAAATTACTTCCACTGACTTGGTAGAATTAGATATGGTAGACTTTGATGTCATTCTTGGCATGGACTAGCTACATTCATGTTATGCCACTATTGGTTGTAGAATGTGGGTACTAAGTTCCTATTTCTAAATGAACCTATCTTGGTGTGGAAAGGTAGTTCTCCAACTACTAAGGGTCAGTTTATTTCCTACCTTAAGTCTAGAAAAATGATCTCAAAAGGGTACATCTCCATCTTAGTGCGGGTCTAAGACTTTACATCAGAGACCCTAAATATGTAGTCAGTCCATATAGTTTGTGAGTATCCTAATATTTTCCTTGATGACCTTTCTGGTGTCTCTCATGATAGGGAGATAGACTTCGAGATTGATGTTCATCTTGACACGAAGCCTATCTCTATCTCTCTATATAGTATGGCTATAGTTGAGTTAAAAAAACTAAAAGAGCAGGTGAATGATCTATTATATAAAGGGTTTATTAGGCCTAGTGTCTCTCCAAGGGGTGCCCCATTCTTGTTCATGCATAACAAAGATGGTTCCCTCTCTATATATATCGACTATAGACAATTGAACAAGGCCACCATTAAAATAAGTACCCTATCCCTAGAATCGATGTTTTTCTTTAACAACTTTAGGATGATGCCTATTTATATAAGATTGACATTAGGTCTGGTTACCATCAGTTTAAGGTAATGGAGTTTGATATCCCAAGAATGCCTTCCGAACTAGATACGACCACTATGAATTCCTTATTATGTCTTTCGGTCTAACCAATGCTCCTTCAGCTTTTATGGATCTTATGAATAGGGTATTCAAGCATTACCTCGACCTTTTCATCATTGTATTTATAGATGATATCCTGGTATACTCTCGTGATAAAGGTAAGTATGTATACCATCTCAGAATTGTTCTCCAGACCCTCTGAGATAGACAATTGTATGAAATTTTTTGGAAGTGTGTGTTTTGGTTAAAATCTGTGGCTTTCCTTGGTCATATTGTTTTTGGTGATGGTATTGGGCTTGATTCTTATAAGATTGAGGCAATCTAGAATTAGCCTAGACGAATGATCCCATCAAATATTAGGATCTCTTAGGTTTGGATGGGTATCATAGAAGATTTGTGGAAGGGTTTTCATCCATTTCAGACCCGCTGACTAGGATGACCCAAAAAAAAGTAAAATTTCAATGGTTGAATTCATGTGAGAGGATCTTTCGGAGTTGAAGACTTGACATACTTCAAATCCAGTTTTGACCAAACCATAAGATACAAAAGGTTTTATAGTGTGATGCTTCAAGGGCTGGTCTTAGGTTGTATGTTGATGCAGAATGGTAAGGTAGTTACCTATGCTTCTAGAAAGCTCAACGTTCATGAAAAGAACTACCCAACTCAGTACCTTGAATTGGCATCTGTGATCTTCTCCCTGAAATTTGGCACCATTATCTAAATGGGGTGCATGCCAATGTATTCATTGATCACAAGTGCCTGCAATATATTTTCACTCAAAAATAACTAAATCATTGGTAGAGAAGATGGCTGGACCTTCTCAAAGACTATGATTCGAGTGTGTTGTACCACACGAGTAAAGCTAATGTAGTTGCTGATGCTCTTAGAAGGGTGACCATGGGGAGTGTTTCCCATATGGGGGATAAGAAAAGGGAACTTGCAAAGGAAGTTCATCGGCTTACTTATTTGGGTGTTAAGCTAGTGGATGCAGATAATAGTGTTTTTGTGGTTCAGAATGCCTCGGAGTCCACTCTAGTAGTGGAAGTGAAGGAAAAACAAGGTAATGATATAGTCTTAGTGAAGTTTAAGGAAACAGTCCTTTGAAAACAAGTGGGAGCTTTCTCCCTAGAGGGAGATGGGTATTTTCTTATGAAGGTCATCTTTGTGTCTATGACGTTGATAGGTTAAAAGAGAGGATATTAGATGAGGCTCATAGCGCCAAGTACTCAATCCATCTAGGATCCACTAAGATGTATTAAGACTCGATAGAGGTGTACTAGTGGAATGAGATGAAGAAAGACATCGCGAGTTTTGTAGCAAGGATCAAGATATTAGCATGATTCGATATGGATAATGGATTGATTGACCAAGTATGCCCACTTCATACCTGTCAAGGCTAGTTATTCAATAAGGATTATGCCTCGTTGTATATCTAGGAGATGGTTCGTGTCACGACCTAATTTTTTGGATCATGCTGACACCTACTATCTCACCAGTAGGAGGAACAACCCATAGCCTAAAACCAAAGTAGAGGGATACAACATCAATAGAGGAACACACAAGTACAATAAAAAAGGTATAAAGGGAAGGTATATGAAAAAATAGCAGAATAAAATAACAATATCAATAAGCTTCCAAAACCCAGTATCAATGTAAATAAACAGATCCTCTAAGTACAAAGTATAAGAAAAAATCTGATATAAGTATGTCTTTAAAAGTACAAAAGAGAGTAGACTTATCCAAAGAGAGAGCACGGATAGCTAGACATCAATCTCACCCTGTATCTCTAAATTAACAACTAGTAAGAACAAACGGGAATACGTCAATCAATGTCGGTCTTTATTACTCGGATTTGCACCATGGGAACAAGTGTAGTATAACTACAAGTTGCAGAAGCATTTCGTACCTAGTAGGCTTTGAGGGCGCACTATCCATATGTCAATAATAAACCAGTAAATAACAGAATACAAGAATATAAGGTCACAAAAGAAATTAGTACAACACAGAAGCCAACTATTCATATAAGAATCAAGAAACATATAGAATATATCATCACTAGATAAATCAGATAACAGGATCTCAGGTTAGAAGGGAAGGCGTACCCAGAATCATTGCAACAATATATGTGAATAATAGCAGTGAGTAATCAAAGAGATGAATAAAGTGGAACAAAAGAGAATATAGACGATATACCGGTAACCTCAGGGTAAGGGAAAGATGAATAGTTAAATGATATCTCGCACCATTATCCCAAATAGAAATAAAGTCTCAAAAGTAAACACTGATGATAGCTAAGCAATAATAACAATAATATAATAAGTAAATTAACACATAGAAAACACCCTCACCGGTAGGACTCCACTACAACCAGTGTTAAACTGAAGAAAAAAAAGTGCAAAAAAGTAAATACATACCATGAAGTAACAATTCATGTGTACGTTCCTCCTCTTATACCCATAGGTAGGATCCATGGAAGGCTAATCCTAATTCCTGTATATCTCTACTATGTCTTATACCCTCCTTCTGGTCGCCGTATCCTAGAGGCAAGGTCCATGGTGGTACACCCATGATGTATAATCTCTAACGTTATCATAATCTCACACCTCAAGTCAAAGGGCCATAAAGGGTCTCATAATTTGGCATCTAATACCTCATAACAATAGTATAATCAAGTCTTAATCTCAGAAAGTTATGGAATCCAATGCCTCAATATAGTGGTATCACCAACTTCTTCAAGGGAACAAGTATAATCAAGTCTCCAAGACAATAAGTCTGATAAGTATCACGAAGCTGTACTCACTGCAGTACGATAATAGACTCAAGTCCTAGCGGCTGTACTCACTACCGAATGAGTCGGACCCAAGTCCTAGTATTAATTAGTCAACTAATATATTCAGGTGCTAGGGTGTGAAGTCTGGACTAAAACAAGTGAAAATAGTAGTACCGGGTGCTCGATAATTGTCGAGTCTAAAATGATTAAAATGTCCTTTAACTTATATTATTATCTGCATTTCCAAGTTATCACATG
>JBDJHY010186726.1:0-11950 GCA_039654485.1 Withania somnifera
GAATCTTCCTAAAATAACAAGTCGTCATGAGATTTATACTAGCACCCAAATCACACAACCCCCATACAGTCAGATTCTAGCCAATAGTCATTTGGATGGTGAAACTGCCCAGATCTTTCTGCTTTGTAGGCGACCTGTTCTGGATGTGTATTGTACACTCTTGAGTAAGAGCCACGATAGAATGCTTGATAAGATAATCTTTATTTTCCATAATGTCTTTTATATACTTGGTATATTTTGGAATTCCGTGCAATATATAGATTAGAGGCAAGTTAATGTGAACTTTCCCCAAGAACTCCTTGAATTTTTGAAAGCCGTCTTCCTTTTTTTGCTTCTTTAGCCTCTAAAGAAAAGGTGGTGGAGGCCTCACAATAATTTTTTCACTGCTAGAATCAGGACACTGACTGTTACCATTAGTTATCTTTTTACTACTACTTTCTTGATTTGCCTTTTTAGGCACCAGTTCATGCAACTGTATTCCGTTTTTGGTTGTGACTGCATTTAACTGCTTTGGGTTTTGATTTGTGTCACTTGGAAGACCCCCCTGGAGTCTTGTATTTTGAGACACTGCCAATTGTCCCATCTGTCTTTCCAGCTACTGTGTGGCCAATTATTGGTTCTTGACATCCGTTTCTAACCTCGCTAGTAACTCACTATCACGTGACTGCCCCTCTAATAAATTCTTCAACAAATCTTCTATTTTACACTAGGCTAACCGTTTTGTGATTGATCATAGTTCTGCTAGTGGAATATCTGTCCTTGTTGCTTGTTAGATTGCTGATTTCATAAGTCCCGGAACTCTGCTGCAGTGGTTGATTTTGATTTTCACCCCATGAGAAGTTTGGGTGGTTTCTCCAATTTGCATTATAATAATTCCCATAAAATTATTTCCCTTGGCCTCTCTATGCATTACTAATGAAGTTCACTAAATCGGGGTTGGCTCCACATAAATTAGACGTATGGTCGCCCCCCATATGTCTCACACCACCCTTGGGCTTGTGATTGAACTATATTAATTGTAGCCTACTGTTGTTGTTGTCCAAAGGTTTGTACAAACATATTCTAAAGGGATGAAAATTATGCCGATAATGATGTAATGATATCTAATTCCATTACGCCAATAATATTTTTCTTAGCAATAGTTCTTCACATGTCACCATTCCAATCAGGATTACCAATGGCAATCCTATTCAACAGTGTCTACATCTCCTCATAAGTATGCTCTAAAGCCTATCCCTCAGCTGCCGAATCTAGGAATATTTTGGAGTTGGATTCCAGTGCCTCAATAATAATATGCAGCTGCACTTCATTGGATTACTGGTGATGTGGGCAATTTTGGAGTAGAGTTTTAAATCTTTCCCCTTATTCTACGAGCTATGTGTGGATGCTGGGTTTTCTTTAGAGCTTTGGTCTTGCCACTCTGTGTGATGGTAGTGTGTTTGGATAGCAACGAGACATACCATTGGACAACTTTTTAGTCAGTTGATAACCTTGGGAAAAGGCTTTCCATCTTTGTTTGTAGGATAAATAGGTAGCATCACCAGAGGTTGATTTATGTATGATGAGTTTAGCACACTTCCATGGTTAACCCTTTCCCGAGGCTATTTTTTTCATGTTAGTTTGGGTTAGACAGTTCGGATTCAAGTTAGGTTTATCGAGGGTTCTACCTTTGAGTTCTCGAGATATTTTTGGTGGTATCTGATTGGTGAGTGGATGGAGTGATAGACAGAGAACCAGTTGCATTAGTAGTGGAGATACTAATGTCAGTTTTGTTCAGGCTTTCTTTAGCAGGCCAACAGAGGCTAGAGTAGTCAAAGCATTCAATATGTCAGGGACTCACTTTCAGGATTTTAGGGTTGTGTTGGCTAGGATGGTTTGTCCAGAGGTTCTAGTTGGGATAGTCTCCTAATGATGTTGAGTGTGAGATTGTGGGGGCACTATATACCAGAGATTTTCCTTGGTGCTAGGATATTTTGTTAGTGGTGGTTAAAGTTTTATCCCATAAGTTATTTAGGGTTGGTGGTAGACTTAGTAGTGGGTGACGATTGTTTCAGAGCATGTTTTGCTTGTGAAGAAGTTGGTTCTTGGACTAAGAAGCTGCTGATTATGGATGTTTTAGTTAGGTTGGTTAGAAAACTCCCCCAATAGATTCTCGTTTTCCAGTCGTTATGTAGTGTAGGGTGATTTAGGTGAGCTATCTTCAAGCTTTATTTGTGGTTTGGTTCTAGTTTCTTCCCCTTTCTTAGCTGGTTTATACTGGCTTAGGGTGTGGTTTGAGTTATTTCCCCTGCTTCTCTATTTACAATAGCTTATATGGTGTTATGCTTGCTGATGTTGTATGGTGTATCTAGTTTTGGGCCTTAATTTTAGCCCATAGTGGTCCGTAATTCCCTAATTATGTTGTTCCTCTGCGTCCTTTAGTGGTGCCTCTTATTCAATGAATTAGGCTTTGCGTTTTAGCCTTAGGGTTACTTCCATTCTCTATGTATGTATTATTTCTGTGGCTTATTGTTAGGCTGGTTAGCTGAGCTTTGTTAATATCTAGTTGTTTCTTATGTGACGTGTATGTCTTTTTCACCCTCAGTGGTTTATATTTGTCCTCGTCGTTCCCCGAGTGTGAGGGGAAGGATTTAGTGGTGGATCTTATTATGGATTCGGCTCTTTTAGCCGGTGCATTTGATTTGTAGCCTTGTGCAACTTAGTTGAGTTGAGAGTTGCTTTGATCGAGTGTTTTAGTGATGTGTTGGGCATGGGTTAGTTACTCTCCTTTTTTGGGTTCTAGATTGTTGTACCATGACTATGGCCTTAATCGTGCTCACTATACCCTAGTGTAGTGACAGGGACCTTTAGGTACTCACTGATTGGGACTGTCTTGTTTGCAGGCTAGGAGGTTGACTTCTTGGGAGTAATCCTTGGCTTTTTGTGTGTTGCACTTTTCTACTCCTACGAGAAGGTGTCTTGTTACCCTGTGGTGATTTCTTTCAACCTCGAGTTATTCTATGGCTGTAGGTTGTAGCTTTCTTTTCTCTTGATTCTAGCAGTAGCTCCTAGGGAACCGGCGTGGGTAGCCCTTGTGAGATGGAATGATCCCTCTCCCCTTATTCTTTCCTTTAACCTTGGCGGTCGCCAGGAGGTGGTTTTTTTTCACTTGGGCTGGACCTAGATTGTGTTTTTTTCGTTGCTTCTTTTATGCCTTTGGTTATGTTTTTTAGGAGCCATTGTTTTGCTCATGGATGTTTAGCTACCTGGTAGGGAGTAGTATTATTTTAGTAGTCGATAGGTCATGCTGACCACGGAGGCTTCTTTCTAGGTGCTAAGTGGCGTTTTTATGATTCTAGTTAGTTTGATATTGCTGTGAGGGTGGTTTTTCTCTTTGTAGCCTGGTTATTAGTTTGGTTTCCGCTGTGATGTATATGTGGAGCTTGCTATTGAATTGGTTTTGCTGGTTGTGGCTCTTTGTTTTGGAGGCTGGTTTTCTTAGGCTATGATTTCAGCTTTTTGGTTATGCCTCTTATGTGAGAGTTAGGAGTTCGTCAAGGTTGTAAGTTCTAGATTGTGTTTTCAGCTTTATGGTTTTTATTTCTTGTATGGAAGTCAGGAGACCCTTAGGTTTGTGTATTCTATGTAGTGGGAGTTTGGTTTTCTCTTTGGTGACGCAACAGCCTTTAGCCTTGGAGATTCCATAATCGGGCAATGTATCATCTTGGTCGATTATATGAGTTCTTGTAGTGATATGGTGATAGTTAGAGGTTGTGGTTGTAATTTCAGAGGTTGTTAGTAGTTTGGATGGTACGGTAGAGTTCAACTAGGTGCTTATTATTTTTGGTTTTTCAAATGTTCTGGTTCAGAAGGATTCTCAATGTGGTCTTATTAGGTTGGTTGGCCCTGGTATACAAGGTTCAAGTTTTTAGCCTAGTGCCAGTTTCTAGCTTGCGGGTACAGTTGGTTTTATAGGTAGTGGTAGCTTCCATTAGAGATGTAGTTAGCCGGTGGATATTGGTCATTAGGATTTTTCAGGTTATGATGTTTTTGTCAAATGTGTCTTTAGAGCATGTAACCTTTGGTCCTTTTTCTAGTAGTGCTTCGTGGTCTTGTATCTCAGAATCGTTTGTCATGCTCCAAAGAGTATTGGTCTAGCTAGTTTATTTTGGGCAGCGGTAGTGCTTTTGGTAGATTTGGTTGTAGAGTTATAGGGTGAATCGAGTCCAGGAGGACTCTAGTAGCAAAGGTTCATTGGATGCGTCACCACTCGGGTAGGCTAATTGATACACGGAGAGGGTTGCGCGAGCCTGGTCTGCCCTTACTTGTTTGAGACTTCAGGTATTACCTATGCCTTGACTTATGCCTTGACTTTTGCAGAAGAAAGTCCTTTTAGTGGTGGATGTAGTAATGACCCTTTTGAGTGATTATTGTATCCTTACACGGTTTCTGTGTCTAGAGCATTTTAGTAGTTGTCCCAAGTTATTTATTTCTTGGTGAGACCAATAGTGTGGTCCCTAGCAGTTATGTCGTGTTTATCCCAATTTCTCGTTTTGAAGTTTTAACTTTGGAATTGGGTAATTCAAGAATAAATTCCTTGAAGATTCAATCAAAATCAAATTCTTACAGTTTTATTAGCTCCGAAAGGTGGAATTTAGTCTATTGGTTCGAATCCCGTGGCTTTTAGTTGCGATGTCATATCGTTAGTAAATCGTTTTATTTTAAATTATAATTATATCATTTCTTAAACAAAAATAAAATATATATTTTATGTTTTCTTAAAAATATTATCAATGATTATGAAATTATTTTTCAAATAATATAAGTTTTATATTTATTTATTTTACAAAAATTTATAATCAATTTTAATATTTTATCAGAATTAGTGGGACTAATTATAGTTAGAAAATTCTATTTCAAGCGGTAAGTTATATTAGAAATAATTTTCTATTAATTTTGATATATTTAAAATATTGTATTTATTTTATAACGAGCCTATACAGTACCCAATTATTTAAACTCTAGAAGGGGGATGATTAAGATCAACATGTGGACTTGAATAGCTCAACATGGTGCCACCTTTTGAATAAGTGGTAGCCACGTGGCAAACTTACATGTTAATCATGCAAAGTTTATCCTTTTAGCCACTTAGATATCCTTTGCCATTTTTGAAAACTTTCCAATTTGGGAACGTTTTCAATTTTGGAAAATTTAGGAAAAAATTTTAATTTATTATTTATATCGTGTATTATTAGATTTTCTCTGTGGTTTTGGATAGTGAGATCATTCTTGTCGTTCGGGTAAGTAATATACTCGTTTACGCATCTAATTTCTATAATAAAAAGTTTTAAATTCTTAACTTTATGGGCTGGTATATCACTCGTTTCTTATCGGATTAACCCCAAATTTGAACAATGCATTCCTAGAATTATGCTCTATGCATTGGTATTTTTACTTTCATTTTTGGGATGTAGGGCCCACGAGCCATTTTTTGCCTAAAATTTGATCTACGTTTTTATATCGCAATATGGGTTTTTTTACTGATCCTCAAGTGTGGTTTGTTTTTCTACTAGTTTTGTGCTATTCCGAGTTGTTCATGGTTTTTTTACTTTCTAGCGCATTTTCAAGATTTCCCTCAGCCCCCAGGTAGGCTACAATTTCTTTCATCCTAGACCGAGCATGTATGAGGTACTTGTATTGAGACTGGCCAGCATATGGGGTTGAGTGTTAGGTTTGGTATCCCTGGTTCTCTTTATTTATTTGTTCTTGTCACTTTAGTTTCTTAAGCTATGTTACCATTTAGTTGCAACCTTGTGTGACGGCTTATTAGCCTTATTGAGATTGGATTACCTCTTTCTTCTTGGTCTCCCTTAGTTAGCTTGTATTATAGTCGAGAGCGTGTAGATTATCTGTAGCCCTATTTATTGGGCCCTGAACCTTGGATAGTATTTATCAGGTAGCAATCCTGCAGGATTGGTTATTTTTATTGATTCTCGTCTTTTGTTGTATATTGCTTGTCTTTAGGCAAGTTCTTGATCTTTTGTGGTTATCCTAGTCCTTTTCAGGTCCATGAGCGAGTTGTGTATTGATATTTAGCTATGTTAGCCTGTTTTATCCCCATTGTAGATATGTACCTTTGCCCAAGTTTGGGTGTCCTCTGGGAAGTGTTAGACCTTTTTATAATCACTCGAGACTCTAGACCATAGTTTGGTCTAGGAGGCGATTAAAGTAGTGATTAGAGCTTAACAGTTATCCCCTTGATCTTAGCTCGTGGCTTTAGAGCCGATCTAGATTGTTGTTTTGTTGTGTTTGGAGATCATGCATGGTTATAGGCTCTGTATATCTTGTTGAGATTTTGAGTCGGATACTATACTATGACCTGGTTTTTATCAATTTAGTCACTAAAAGAACTTTCCTATTTATGATTTTATATACTTTCCACGACCACCTTGTTGTATGGAGGTATTTTCTTAATTCTAACTAGAACTTATTTTCCTTTCTTTATCTACTATAAGTATACCTTCAACGACTGTTGGGCAGTATGGAGCTATTTTCTCACTATTTGATCCTATTTTCTTACACCATCATAGTGTTTCTGGAGATGCCTACGAAGAGATATTTGGACTTCCTACTGAGTTCTCGGATATTCCCTCGTGGATGTACTTGAGTTTTCTACTAAGATATTATATACGGGTTGAGCCTGGGTTTTTTATATGCTCATGATCTCGAAAACTCCTTGCTTTTTATAAGGACCTTAGCTCTACCTTTAAAGTCTGACACACTTTTATGATGTTTTGAATGCAGAGTCGTGTCCCTCCATAGGTCCTGCCAATATGGGTAGCTATGTCGGGCACATTTCTTAGCCTGGGGAGGGGTATATATAGAAGTAGCGGCATACGGTTTGAGTCTTCTATGGGTCCTTCCTCACATGCCTTATTTCCGGTGGAGGAACGTGCGGGGTACTATTGTGATATTTACTTTTTATCACCTCCATGCATTGCATTCTTTCGCACTTGTTTGTACCCTTCGAGCTTATCGATGGATTCACATTAGGTTCCTTGCATTCCTTTTTGTACCTTCTGGTAGTATGGGATGTCGATAGTTTTGTCTGCCAACTAGGCTATTGTTTGTCCTGCTTCTTAGTATGGGATGCTAGGTAGGGTGCTATATGTAATTTTTTTAGGATTCCTAGCTACTTATTGTATCATATATGCTAGTGGTGTACTTTGTTGATTTCCATGCCTTTCTATTTATTCATTATATTACTATATTTGTATAGTTGTGCTGGAGCTCCATTACGTGTCTCACTGCCACTTTTTTAGTGTGACTCATTAGATATAGCTTTGTAGACTGTTATCCTAGTTTTGCTTGTTGTGTTCCACACCTCCTAGTTAGTTTCGTTTACTTGCCTAGCTTTATTTGCTAGTTAGTGCTAGATAACTCTAGGTAGCTCGCTTTAGCCTATGATTTAGTCATATCTCTTCTATCCTTACCACTATGTAGTTGATAGTCCAGGTGCGTATTCTTTCCTCAATAGGCTTACTCATTAGAATGTGTTTTTCTTTAGTTTTTATGTTGTTGTCTTTTGTTAGCTGGTCACTTTCCTTTTTTCTCTTTCTTTCCTATGGCCAACCTATTATTGATCTGGTAGTTTTATTACTTGTCTCTCATGCTTAGCTGGTCAGCCTATGATGCCTACTGGGTACCCATTGTTTTTTGTACTCATACTACACTTTTGTATCTTTTCGTGATGTAGGGCATAGGGTCAGTTATCGCGGAGGGCTCTGCTCTCGCAGTGCGATTTTTGTGAGTCTTTAGAGACTATGGTGAGCTCATGGCATTCGAGCTGCCCCTCTTCTTGAGCAACATTCTTGTCTTGCTTCTTTTAGAGACTGTTGTATTTTTTTTAAGGATACTTTATTTTATGTAGATGCCTCTTTACTATTGCTACCAGGTTCTGGGGTGTTGTTGTTTTCTATTTAGTTTTCTTTCTTCTCTTCTCCTTCTTCTATCTTGTATTATTATGCTTTTGGGATTACAGCCTGTTTCTTGCCGCTCTGGGCTAGGGTGTAGGCTTATCTACCGGTGGGATTTGGTAGATGCCATCATAACCAAGCTTTGGGGTCGTAACACCATAGTCAGCTTCATTTATCCTGACACCCAAGTGTTCAAGTCTGTGCATATCTCTAGCAACCTCTTTCTTACCTTCCTCAACGTAATTTAAGCTACCCATAACAACACTACTGAGGGTATCGGCTACGATATTGGCCTTACTAGGGTGGTAAAGGATACTCATACCATAGTCCTTTAGTAACTCTACCTATCTTCTCTGACAAAGATTTAGATTCTTCTAATCAAACACACATTGGAAGCTTTTAATGCTATTGAAAACATCCACAGGGACACCATATAGATAGTGTCTCCACAACTTAAAGGTAAAGTCTACGACTTCCAACTCGAGTTCATGAGTTAGATAATTTTTCCATGGACTTAGAGCTGCTTGGGAGCATAAGCTATAACCTTCCTAGTCTGTATAAGGACACAACCCAAGCCAACCTAAGAAACATCATAGTAAACCACAAACCCTTCAGTACCCTCTATAAAGGTCAACACAGGAGTTGAGGTAAACTTATTTTTCAAATCACTGACACTTTTCTCACAAATTAAACAACTCAAACTTGACTTTCTTCTGAGTTAGTCGGGTAAAAAGACCTGCTAAGGCTGAAAAACCAGGCACATACCTCTGATAATATAATCCAAGAACTCTTGATTTTTGTAGGAGAGGTAGGTCTAGGCCAATTTTCACAGCATCAATCTTTTGAGAATCAATTCGGATACTATCTAAAAAACAACATGGCCGAGAAAAGCTACAAATTTCATCCAGAACTCATATTTTGAAAACTTAGTATACAATTGACGGTCTATAAGGTCTAGAGAACAATTCTTAAATGATTAACATGATCTTCCTCATGCTTGGAATAGACTACTATGTCATCGTTAAATACAATGACAAAGGAATCAAGATGAGGATTGAATACTCTATTCATAAGGTCTATGGAAGCGGCTGGGGCATTGGTCAATCCAAAAGACATGACTACAAACTCGTAATGATTATATCTAGTTCGAAAGGTAGTTTTAGAGATATCACGTTCCCTAACCTTGAGATGATGATAGCGAACATGAGATCATCTTAGAGAAGAAACTGCCACCCTAATGTTGGTCAAATAAATCATCAATTTTAGGAATGGGGTGCTTGTTCTTGATGGTGAACCTTATTCAACTATATGTAGTCTATACACATATAGAGAGAACCGTACCTCTTATGCACGAATAAAATAGGGGCTCCCCAAGGTCAAATATTGAGCCTGATACACCTTGTTTAAGAGATCATCTAACTTCTCATTGAGCTCTTTATGCTCCGCCAAGGCCATCCTATAAGGAGGAACAGATATAGGCTACGTATCAGAAAAAGATCTATCACAAATTCAATCTCTCAGTCATGTGGGACGCCAAGAAAGTGGTTAGGGAAAACTACTGGAAAGTCTCTAACCACTTGAACTGACTCTAAGGTGGGAGTCTCAAACTCAGATCCCTTAACTCTAACAAAATGAAATATGCAACCTTTGGATAACATCTTTCTTGCCTTAAGGTAGGAAATAAAATGACCCTTAGGAACAATAGAGCTACCTCTCCACTCTAGAACTAACTTACTCAGAAGCTGGAACTTAATTATTCAGATTCTACAATCATACGAGGCATATCAATAATATAAATAATATACCAAGGATAAAACTGAAATCAACCATATCTGACTCTACCAAGTTTGCTGAGGTGACTCTCCTAAGAACTGAAACTAGGCAATTCTGATAAACTCTTTCAGCAACTATGGAATCACCAACTGGAGTAGAAACTGAGAATGACTCCAAAAGTTGAGCAAGACAAACCCCAAACTTCACAACAACATACACTGTAACAAAAGACAATGTAGAACCCCAAATCTAATAGCACCAAAGCAATCAATAGAGAAGATTTGCAAAAACTGGTGTGACATCAATGAATTCTCTTTGTCCTAATAGGAAAGTGCATACAACTGATTTTAGAGTTGTCTGTTACTAGTTCTAGAAGTAGTACCATGTTGAGTATTACGGGCTGATAGAGATGCTGATGCTTTAGACTGTTCCTTGCCTATATTCTAGTTTCCCCTTCTTGTTATAAGGCAATCCTTGATCCAGTGACCTGGCTGGACAGAACCAGAACAACTATCTTATCTGGCTAAAAACCTCCCAAAATGATTTTCACACATTGAATGCAAGTGGGGAAAGTCATCATGCTAGTCAGAACTATTCCCTAAGACTTTTCCCTAGTGGGATTTCCTTTCTGAAATTGCCTATTTTCAAAAGTTGGAGCTGGTGCACTAGTTGAAGACATAGGCGATGCTGAGAACCTCTACTGAGACTAAGTCATGTTGCCCCCATTATACCTCTATTGTTGATCCAGATCTAAGTGACTTAATCTGGCCGAGATGTTGAAGTGACTACCAAATGGAATTAATAATAAAAAGAAGAAGATGAACATTGAAAGTAAAGGATAATTAATGAGACATAATGGTAGGAAATCTTACTAGAACTCTAAGGTATATCAAACCAACAGACTCGTTGAATTAATATCGGCCGAGCACCACGCTCTTACGATGACCTCAAGGGAACCGAAGCCCCAAGAAACCAAGGTTTCTATACAATTATCAACCACCATCTTACCAAAAGATTAACACTCAAAAATAGAGTTTACAATTAACATTCATCAAATTATAACTTCAAAATAAGACATACTTAGGCTATTTATAATACTAGATTAATTATTACAAAATTAGCCTTCATGGGCTGTTAAATAACTAAATGAAAACTAAAATATGGAATAGATCAAAGGGGGTGGTTGGCCGTCGTTAGGGAGGTAGTGACCATCGTTGTGGTGGGAAGTTTTCCATCCCTCCTCTGTATACCGCTATCTTCCCCAGTGAAGGGTAGGTCAGTGAGGCTTAGGCCATCATTAAATGAAGGTCCGCCATTTGTTAGGGAGGTCTGCCGTCCTGTTGGGAAGTGACCGCTATTCACACCAGTGTGGTTGGTGATTCCCTCTTATCTCTCCCAGGCTATCCTCCATATGAAATTGGGACCTTCCTCCTTCAAGAAACCACCCAAAGTATCTTCGTACATGAGCAATCCTTGCAACCTTTGAAGTTCTTTGGCTTGACTCCATGTGAATGACCTTGTAGCTTGGATAGGAATGGGGATATTTATATCATCCTCTCCTTCTTGAAAAGAATTTGTCCTCAAATTCAGACTTTCATCATCGGCTAATGTGTCAAAAGGGGAGAGGCCACTCACGTTGAAGGTAGGGTGTATTTGGTATTCTGGCTGAAGATCAATTTTGTGAGAATTGTCATTGATCCTCTCAAGAACTTGGAAAGGATCATCATCTCTTGGCATCAACTTTCTTTTGCATTTATTCGGGAGCCTTTCTTTGCAAAAATGCATCCATACCCAATCTCCCGGTTCCAAGACTATCCTTTTCTTCCCTTTGTTTACCTTCTTCACGTTCTCTTGATTTCTATACTCAAGTTGGAGGTGTACCTTTTCATGAAACTTCCTCATAGCTTGATCTCTTTTGTCACCATCTAGGATAACAATCACATCTCGAGACAATGAGGTTAGATCAAGGGGGTGAGGGGGTTAAATCCATAAATAACCTCAAATGGGGTCATGCCAATAGTGGAGTAAATACACAATTATAAGAAAATTACACTAGAGGCAAATAGTCTTCCCATGAGGATATTTTCCCTCTAACGATGGCTCTTAGCTGTAATGACCCTCATGGTCATTTATGATAAATACGTAACGTCTTGCATCATAGAGCATTTCAGCAGTTTCCCCAAGTCATTTATGACTTGCTGGGACCGATAGTTCGGATCCCT
>JBDJHY010186754.1:0-11949 GCA_039654485.1 Withania somnifera
TATTTTAGAGCCTAAAACTAAGTACTCATTGACCAAAGTCAACTTTCCTTCAAGACAATCTCAGAATTTAATTCCAAAAGTTTTGTTAGCTCTAGAATACCAAACAAAGTCAAGATTGACCTTCAGTTTGTGTTTTCGAGGTTTCGCTTACAAGTTATGCGAAATTGAGGATTCTAGTTAATTTTAAAGCCTAAAGAGAAGCTTGAGTGGTAATTTGATATTCAGAGTGTTGAATTGATTTCTGATGTATCTAGCAACTCTGAAATGATGATTTTAGGCTAGGTGAGGTGTTGTTATAATTTTCAGACTTACCGTTGCAATTTTCCCCTTTTGGTTTGAGGATTCATTGTTAGTAAACGACCTCAGATTCAGTTTCATCAATTTCGTTGAGTTCAGAATGTCGTTTCCATATTGTTTACATATTTGGTTTGTTAAAATTAGGCTCTGTTTGATGCACGAACCCTCTGGTGTGATAGTTGGAAACTTACTGTTGGAATCAGCAACTGGAGAAGATTTCCTTATGCGCAATCATGGCCTCTGAGGCGTGACCACGATGACCAAAATTCACCCTTCTACGCGATTGCGGTCACCAGGCGCCATTCCGATAAGTTCCAAAAAAACTACTACTACGCAATCGTTGTGCTTTAATGCAATCACGATACCCTATTAATTTCTTCTCCACGATCGAGATTCGATCCCACGATCTCTATGCCTGGAAAATTACTTTAGAGCAATCGCGCTGGCTTGATATGATTGCGATGAAGCGCGATTGGCAATAAAAGTCCTGCAGCAACCCACTTTCGTATTATTTTGATCAAAAACATAATTCCTTCGGTTTTAGGGCGACATATAAATTCCAAAACACCATTCCAAGACTAAAGAAATTTGTCTCAATGTTCTTTATCAATTTATACATGAATTTGGTAAGTTTTCTTCTCTTCTTCTTGTGTGGAAGAGGTTCTGGGTTGATTGTTTGCCTTTCCTATAGGTGTGTCTCATCGTACACTAGAAAGGTAGGTGGCGTTTGAGTTTGTTGAGGTCTGGGAATTATTTTTGGATAATGGATTATGGAGTTTCTGTCCGAATATTTGGTATACCAAAATTGCAATTGGGTGGTAGGTTCATAAATGTGATTTTTGATTTTCTATGTGACGAATTTAATGTTCTGCATCACCGGAATCACTTATTATGAGTTCTACCCCTGTCATGTATGAAATTTAGTTATCGTCATTATTTAGCAGACTATTATTGCGAGTTGAGACTTGGAAGAGTGGTTTTCGTGGTGGAAGTGGTTATCTGTAACAAGTGCTAGTAGTTTGAGTTTTGTTGTGTCGAAAATGACCATGTTGGCTTGGCCTAATGGTTTGTTCCATCAGGGCATCTTCTCCATAATTTAAGTATGGTGTTGCTGTCTCTTGTGTGAATTTGGTTCGGTGGTACTTGGTTAGTTATTATTTCATTGTACAGAGTTGGAGTCTCACTGGGTATGGCAGCATAATGGGTGTTGCATAGGTATTAAGTATGTGTAACTTTTGTTAGTTTACGGGGCAACAGACCTTCAATAGTATCACTTGGAGGTGTTGTGACTAGTCTAGTTATTGGAGTTTGTGAGAAGTTAGGAGGATAGTCAGTACTCAAGAACTTATAGAGTGGGTCCATTCTTTATCTTTCATGTAAAGGTTCTCTCCGCTTCGTCTCCCCATAGCGTGGCAGTGTATAATGGGTAAACATTGGGATGTTAGGTAGAATAGTGATTGATTTTGGCCTTGATTTTAGGTTTGAGATAGTTATGATCCTTTGAGGGAGTTTTAGTTGAAAGTTTTTACTTGATCTTAAGTAGGATTGTGGTTAACTAGTATACGTGGTTTACAACTGGTGGAGTTGTCGTAGTTGCTTATGTTGAAGTTTGGTCTCCTTGGTTGGAGTCTCTCTCCGCGCATGTCCGTTCTGTTTTGACTTTGGGGGATGAAATTCCTTTTAGTAGTGGATGTTATAATGACCCTCATGGTCATTTATGATAAATACATGATGTTTTGCATTCTAGAGCATTTCGATAGTTGCCCCAGGTCATTTATGGCTTTCTGGGACCGGTAGTTCAAATCCCCGGTGACTCAATTGAGAAATATATCAAATTTCCTGTTTTAGAGCCTAAAATAATTACTCGTTGATCAAAATAAAATTTCCCTTCAAGACGAGCTCGGAATTAAATTTTGACAGTTTCATTAGCTCTAAAATGCAAAACAAGGTCGAGATTGAACATGCGTTTGTATTTCGGAGTTTTCATTTGTAATGTATGCCAATTTATGGATTTTAGTTAAGTTTAAGGCCTAATGTGGAGCTTGGGTGGTATTTTGGTGTTTGAAGTGTCGGATCATAATTCTGACACTTTCTTCAGCTTCAGAATAGTGGTTTTAGGCTAGTAGAGGTGTTGGTTCGTTTACCCGGCTTGTCGTCGCATCTTCGAGGTGTTGGTGGGAAATTCTTGAATTTTAGCTTAAGTGTTGACTTGGTCAACATTTATTCAAAACGGCCTTGGATTATAATTTTTTCTACGTCGTTGAGTTCAAAATATCATTTCGGGTGTGCGTGCATAGTGTATTTGCGTAAATTTGACTCTGAAAGAATTTTGAGTGGTGATTCAGAGCATGTTTCTTCTCATGGTTCTACTGTTAAACTTGCAACTGGAGCAGGATTTAACTATTCTTCGCGATCGCAATTCAATGACCAATTACTCTTCAGATTGCGAGGAAGCCTCTTGCTATCGCGATGCCCAACTCTCCAGTAGTCTATGCAATCGATTGTAAGTCCACGCAATCACGATGAGTAAATTCACTGGCAGTTTATAAAATCCCCTACACGACCCCTATGTTTTAATTTAGCAAAAACCTTGTGATTTCTTTGGTTTTAGAGTGAAAAAAACTCTCCTAAATATCATTCCAAGGCTAAGAAAAATTCTCTCATTGTTGTTCTTTGATTTCCACTCGTTTTGGGTAAGTTCTTCTTTATTAATTCCTTAAATTTCTTCATCTCCTCCATTGATGACCCCAATTGATGAAGTTGATAAAATCATTCCATAATCATTATATTATTGTATAATTTTTTATTACCGGGGTATATTTTACGTCTAGTATCATTAATATATTCAAATTCCAACGTTTAATCCATATAAATTGCAACTTTGACCCCGTTATAATCAGATCTGTACGGGTTGTTTTGAATTCCTTCCCGGAATCGAACTATGCTCAATTTTAGAGCACGGATTCCTACTAATGTTGAGAACCCCATAGTGAATTTTATTTTCCATTTTGTCAAGCGGACCCCGCATGCCCGTTGTAGGCCTGATATTAGGCTCAATCCGAAATTTGGTATAAATTATAATGTTAGACTTTTATTAACATATAGAATACTGTGGCACAAGTTTCAAATCATTTGGAGAAAAAATATTTGACATTAGTCAGAGTAAGGTTCATGAATTTGCAGCGCTTTATCGTCGGACGACAGGTAGACTCAATGGGGCTATCTCTAGGCTTATAGCCTTAATTATTGTACTAAATAACATCCTTGGTCTGGGTAGCTAGGTGGATATAGTGATCCTGTACCATTATTTCATCTGTTCCATATTGATATTTATATTTTGGTAGTCGATTGATACAGTGCCTGTGACTTAGAAGTTGGCTAGGTATCTATGCAGGGCATAGAAAATTGCTAGTACATAATCATATGTTGATATATATACTTGTTGATATGTTGTGCATTCCTGATACGAGAGGTTAGGCCGATGGCTCTGATGAGTGTGCATTAGGGCTGGATCAATATCACGACTTGATTATTTAGCCGAAGAGGCTAGAGTTGATTTGAGTAATAATGATGAATAATGATATAAAGTAAATTGCTTTTTAACTATTTTAGGCTCGGTGTTGTTTCGAGTTTCACTTGTTTTAGTACAGGTTGTACATCCTGACACTGGGAAGTAACATTTGATTAATAATACTAGAACTTGAGACCGACTCCGTTCGGCAGTGAGTACAACTACTAGGATTGAGTCCGTCGTCGTATGACAGTGAGTAAATTTTTTTGACACTTATGAAACTACTGGTTATGAAACTTGATGATACTTGATCTATTGAGGATATTAGTGATTCAATATATATATATATATATTTAGGTGTTGTACGCCCTGACTTGCCAAAATCGACTTGACGAGGCTATTGATATTTTTGCATGATATGATGTTCAAAATCGTACGTGGTGATACACCTCTATGGACCTTGCCTCCGGGCTATGGCTAATATGAAGGGGGGTATAGGGAGAAGGATAGGTATACTGGGATATTTAGGTTAGCCTTTCATGGGCTCTTCTTGTTGGGCCTACGGGTACCAGAGGCGGACTGTACGTAGGACGGGTTACTTCATATGATTTTATTTACTTTTCTGCAGTTGTTTTCTTCAGTGTACCCCTGGTAGTATGTGGATGCCTATGGGTGAGCGTATTTCTGTGCACGTTGTGCTTCTGTCTGGGAGACTTGTCATTATTTATTTGCCTTACTTTATTACAATTGTTACTTCTTAGTTGTTATTGTTGAAAATTTGACATTTCATGATATTTGGGATTTGTGCCTTATGCTATTATTCATTCATTCACCCCTTAACTTGAGGTTACCGGTATACCGCTCATGTTTTCCTCCTGACTCCTGTTTATTGCATTATTATTCACATATATTGTTGCAAAGATTTCGAGTACGTTTTCCTTCATTGCCTGAGATCCTGTTATATGAATAGCTAGCAAGGCATGTCTACCTGTACTTGTTTCTTATTGGAGTATCTAGCTTTCCTTGTTGTGCTATTTGCTTCTGTGACCTTTTCTTTTTTGTGTTTTATTATTTACTACTTTGATTATTTTTATGTTCCTAGTGTGTCCTCGAAGCCTACTGGGTATGGGTTACTTCGGCAGCTTGTACTCATACTACACTTGCACAAGTGGAGATCCGAGTACAAGTTCTTGACCGTGATTAGAGCTAATTGTTCGTGCAGATTTCCGTTTACTTCAAAGATTAAGAGTGAGCTTGGCATCCATCTTTTACCTGTTTCTCTTCGGCTTCTGCATTCATATTTGATCTCCATGTATTTCAGAGACACAATTGTATTAGACATTTTTAGATTTCTTGTTTCTGTACTTAGTGGTTCGTTTGACACTAATACCAGGTTTTGGGCATTTACTTTGATTCTTTAAACTTCTGCATTTATTTATTTTTTTATTATTACATTGTGCTTTTCATAATTGATATAGTAGTCCTTTGCTTTGACTTCGAACTACGGGGTTGGTTCTTCTATTTGTGGTATAGTAGGTGTCATCATGATCCGCGAAATCGGGTCATGACAATAAGGGTCCTCCTCTTCTTGTTTTGCTCTTAGTAGACCTATCACTTCTACTAAGAAATCGTCAGTCACCATCGCCACTTGATGACAGTTGTAAATAATAATGCTAAATAGTTTCTACCTACTTAATAAACAATCAACTATATTCTTATTAAATATTTAATTCAATTCATCTCCAAATTTTTAAAGACTACACTAGTTAAATTTGAATGTAATATTACATCCCCAGACCTTTGTCTCTCATCTTGTTTATGATGATTTATACGAGTTTGCATTGACAAATGGTCTCTTTAACATCAAGAAGTGCAATTTGATTATCAGGGATGATAGACAAAAGTCCTGAAATGCACTACTACGTTCAAATTGTTTATACTAGTTGTACTACACTTAAAATTGGCTACTTTGCAATGAAATATTAGTTTTTACCTACATAATTTAAAAAACCACACTAGTTAAATTTGAACACATTATTACATCCCCAAACGTTTGTCTCTCATCTCTAAAATCAAATTACACTTGGTAATGCTGAAGATACTAGCTTGCATTGGAAAATTGTCTCTCCAACATCAAGAAGCGTGATTTGATTGTCGGAGATGAAAGACAGAAGCCTTGAAATGCATTACTATGTTGAAATTAGTTTATATAGGTTGTGTCATACTTACATTTTGTTGTGTTTTAATAAAAGATTAATTTTTACCTACATACCTAGAGTAAAATACCACACTAGACTAAAATACCACTGGACCTTTCTCTCTCATATATAAAATCATATATGTCCTAATTGTATTTGACTAAGTGAAAATGAAAATATTACTCACTACTCCACTAAAATCGTAAGTAGTCTTTACATTTAGAAAAATTGATATAGATTGGTGTATATGGGGAGGGAATGTGTTAGAAAAAACAGATAAACAATCATCCCTAAAAAAGAAATAAATAAGGAGAATCAATTGAAGGATATGGAGAGAAAATATTAAGAGCTACATAATAAAAAATATGAAGTTGATTCCAAATTAAAGATGTATGAAGAAAAATAAAAAGAGCTTGAAAATGGTATAATGCTCTAGGAGAAGCAAACTACGAAAAAATGGTCATTGACGTGTCACTATTCAAAAAGAAGGTGAAATATCGATGGGACTATACATCTCTATTATATTAGTATGTAGGCACAAAACACACCAATCCGACTCAATATTACTAATTTTAAAGAAAGAAACACTCATAGATTCTAGTGGACTAATAACTACTATTTCATTGTAACTACTATGTATGAGCTAACTTACATTTGTCTAAATATTCAGCTGATCTAACTTAAGTTTGACTAAGTAATTTTAAACTTAAAGACCTTCAAGTTAACTAAAATTTACTAAACTCTATATCACAAGTACTCAACTGCACAAGTTTACCCTAAAATCAACTTCACAGTTTGCTAACTCATAATCACCTTCAAGTTCACCAAATTCAACTAAACTCAAGTTCACGAGTACTCAACTTCACAAGTTCAACCAAAAACAACATTAGAGTCCACAAGCTAAATATGAGCTAACTTATATTTGGCTAAGTATGATTTTTTTTTTTTGGCTAAGTGTAAGTTCACAACTTCACCCTGAAATCAACTTCACATTTTGTTAAACTTAAAAGTTCTTTTATAATCATCTTCAAGTTTACGAGGTTAAACTAAACTACACAGGTTTACAAGTACTACTTAACTTCACAAGTTCAACCTAAAACAACATTAGAGTTCACAAGCTAACTATGATCTAACTTCACATTTTGCTAAACTTAAAATTCATATTATAAACACTTTCAAATTTTTAGTATTCATGTTTTTACTGTATCACTAACACCGTGCCTCTAAATATCTATACACCTAATTCAAAAGGGTTTAAACCATACTAAGAAACTCAACACTTTTTATATATGATATCTCTTAATTTAGCTATTATGGAAACCATAAAGAAATATACATTGCATTTCTCCTCCCTACGCAACTCAAAAAACACTAGAGTAGGTACAAATAGTATTTAAAAGCTTAGAATATAATGTACAACATATCTCCTGGAACACACATCTTTTCTTATAATTCTTAAAGTTTCATATTAATCTATTGACTTAGCCTCCATCCATTTATTCACCTAGAGCTCAGATATGTTGCACTTACACCATCACACTATCCAAAAGTCATAGACTCAAGTTCTTCATACACTATTTCAAGTTATTATCTTAATTCTCCAAAACTGGAATAATCTCCCTCGCACCTCCATTACTTCTCCATAATGATCATTTAAAGTTCAATCTTATCATCTTGTACTAACTTATGAAAAAACAAATAATTATCATATTCTACACATAATTTCAGCTACTAGAGTAAAATCTAAGGAAACATAGTCTAAAATTGATGTATATCAACTAATTAGAGTAAACTAGTTAGGAAAAAGTAAACAAACCGTAAGTTAAAATAAAGTAAAAATATAATTGCAATGTTAGCTAGTTTGAAACCATAATTCAACAAATCAAAGACACCAACTTTAACAATTTAAGCCCTAATTTTGACAAAAAAATATATATCCAAATCTACACCCAACAAAAAGTAACTAGATTCACCTATAAATCTATCAAACAGAAATATAATACACAATTCCTAATTTGAAATCCTACAATAAATAAAGTTAAATTTGAAACCGTAACCTTAAAAATTAGGCTTTTGACAGGACAAGATTGTTTGTCGGCCTAGTGATGACATAAAACAGTGGTGGTGGTCAAAAAATGATAGGGTAGGGATGAAAATTGTATAAGAGAAAGAGAGAAAGGAAAGAGTAAGTATAAGAGTGAAAATGAGAAATGGGGTAAAACCCGATATCGGGTCTGTACCTAAAACAAAAAGCAATAGACTGTATCGCTTAGTCCGTTGCCTTTTATTTTGATGAGTTGATTAGGGTTGACCAAAAACTACGAACATAAGCAACTCAATCTGTAGTTTATTTAATTAATTAATTAGTAAATTAATATTTTAAAACATCAACGGGCAGCGTGGTAAAATTCTATCACTTTTATTGAAAATAAAAATAAATTATGTATAGATATATTGGAAAAATAATCTGTGAAATAAAATGGACAAAACCACGCTATTCTTTGCTTTTGTCAAAAATTAAAAATAATTTAAATAAATGAGGGACTGCATTGTTTAGTCCGTGGCTCTTTGGAGAAATGCAGTCCATTATGGGTTATTTTTTGAACTATTTTAGTAGTGGCTGCATAGTACTCCAAATGTACAATGTGAACTAAGTTTCTCGATCAAATATAATAGATATCAGAGCTCCATACAATTGAATAATCAAACTAATGTAAATCTAATTCAACGGATGTGCACTATACTTCATTTTAACTAGAATAAAACAAACAAACTTGGTCAACCTGTCAACGATCACCCAAATAGAGTCATGCCACCCAAAGTGCTAAGTAAACCAACTATGAAATCCATGGCTATGTTCTCCTATTTTCATTAAGGAATGAGCATCCTATGAGATATACCACCCGGTCTCTGGTGCTCAAACTTCACTTTCTGACAGTTTAATCACCTAGCAACAAAATCTACAATATCTTTCTTTATTCCTCACCACTAATAATTTTGGCTCAAATTATGATACATTATCAACCCTTCTGAATGGATAGAATACCTCGAATGGTGAGCCTCTTCTAAAATCAATCTATCTAAATCATCGGACTTAGGAATGTAAATTTGATCCCTAATCCGCGAAATACCTTTAGAATCCAACATTGATTCCTTGGCCTCACCCGACAAGACTTATGATCCTCAAAGTAGTATCATCAAAATAAGTCTCATAAATCTACTCCATCAAAGAATATTGGGCCTCTAGACAAGAAAGAACCTTACCATCTTCAGAAATATACAATCTCACCAAAATGTTGGCTAGACTATTAACATCTCTGGATAAATTTCACTTCTTAACTTGAATAGAAACCAAACTACCCGCATACTCGATGACTTCCTACTAAGGGAATCTTCCACTACATTAACCTTGCCCCGGTGATACAAGATAGTCATGTCATAATCCTTCAACTACTCTAACCATTGATGTTGACTCAAATTAAGATTTGTCTAGCAAAAAATATATTGAAGACTTCGATGATTCGTGAACACCTCACAATACACTCCATAGAGATAATGCCTCCACAACTTCAACATAAACTCTAAATCATTGGTAGGTAATTATTTTCATGCACCTTCAAATGTCTTGAAGTATAAGCCGCAACCTTTTTTGTCTGCACGAACAATCCACCCAAACCAACTCTAGAAGCATAACAATAGACAGTGAAGCCCTCACCCTCAACCGCTAAGGTCAAAATAGGTGAAGAAGTCAGCAAAGATTTGAATTTTTAATGCTCTCCTGACACTCATCTTACCACTGAAAAATAATATTCTTCTAAGTTAACCAAGTCAACATAGTTGCACTCAAAGAGAAACCCTTTATAGACTACCTATAATACCCGTCCAAGCCCATAAAACTCTAATCTCTATCGATGAAGTAGGCCTCGACTATTCTCTTATGACTTCAATCTTCACCAGATCGACCATAATCCCCTCTTTGGACACTATATGTCCCAAGAATGTCACAAAACTAAGCCAAAACTCACACTTGGAGAACTTAACATATAATTTTCTATCATGCAATCTCTAAATCATAATCCTCAAATGCCGAACATGATCCACCTCGTTCTTGGAATACACCAAGATATGATCAACGAATATAACAATAATCGATTCAAGATATTAAAAAACAAATCATTCAGCAGATCCATGAAAGCGGTTGGGGCATTAGTCAGTCAACAAGACATCACCAAAAACACATAGTGATCATATCTAGTTCGAAAGGGTGTCTTAGGGATATCTAAGGACCTAATACTCAACTGGTGATATTCAGACCTTAAATTAATCTTAGTAAAGATCAAAACACCCTAAAGTTGATTAAACAATATGCTATTCCATGATAAAGGATATTTGTTCTTTATAGTCACCTTATTCAACCGTCAATAATCCTACATCTGCATGGAACCATTATGTGCACCCCAAGGTGACACACTAAGATAAATAAACCTTTTACTTGGCAAATCTTGCAATTAATCTTTCAATTCCTTCAACTCAGCTAGTGCCATGAGATCTGGAAGGATATAAATGGGCTTAGTCCCTATAGCCAAATCAATACCAAAATTGATATTTCTATCTGGAGGACAAGAGGAAAGTCAGTCAAAAACACATAGGCAAACTTCCTAGGCACAAGGATAGACTCTAGGGAAAGGGAATCAACACTAGTATCTTGAAACTCACTGAGGATACAACCTACTCATACCCTTCCGTTCTACTCTTGAAACATCAGGCATATAAAGAAATAGTCTTGGCATGGCAATCCAAGACAGCATGATAAGCTGCAAGTTAATACATGCCCAAAATCAAATCAAAATCAACCATATCAAGCAAGATCAAGTCTACCATGTCTCATAACCTAAAAAAAAATACAATATCAGTACACCTGATCTACTACTAATAAATCACCCATAAGAATAGACACACAAAGGGTCATATTAGTAGCATCAGGCATTTATCAAAACCAGGAACAAACTATGTAGACACATACGAATATGTAGACCTGGGATAAAACAATATAGAAATAGATTAATGAAAAAATAGGACGATACCTGTGATCACTACATCAAATATATTTCCCTCTGTCTAACTCAAAAATATATAACACTGAGTCTGAACTTTTATTGACTGAATTATACCATGATAGTACCTCTACCGATATGTTGTGCACCTTTACCTATCTATGCATCCCCTCTACCTTTACTCGGAAAAACAAGTGCTCTAGCTAGGGATTGTCCTGTCTGCTAGCTCTTTCACTATGCATGTTAGGTACACTGTCTTATAAAATGACCTAGTTCACCATAAGTGACCATATTTGTTGTGATGAACCCTGCAAATCTGAATGGCCACCTAGGCTAGAAACCTCTGATGTAGTCTGTGAGAACTTCTCTCTGGAATGAAAGAACTCTTGAAAATATAGCTATTATCAGAAGTACACAAATTCGCCTGAAATGGACTGCAGACAGGAGAATCACTACTACAATAAAGTGGAACCCTACCTGCAGACAAGGCACCAGAAAACTGCCCTGATGAATGGGACCTCTTTCCATTGAGATCTCCAAACTCCTATATTCGTAAATCTCAAACCCTATGGTATCCTTGATATATCCTCAAATTGGGGCCTAAGATCCTCCCTCCCACTACGAGGCCCAAATATATCCATAAAATTTCTACAAATATCTCAAAAGTCATGGGAGGGGATTCAACTTGTCTAGAATTGATATAAGCATGCTAGTAGTGTTGGGATCAACCATATAACTAATGTACTGTATAACCAACCTCATGCACTTGAACCAATATAATGCTTTGTAACAACTCATGGCATGTGGCTAAAAACTAATAGACATTCTCAGAATACCCACCTTGTTACTAGGGTGGGTCCATCTTCCTGAACCTTTTATATTAGCACTA
>JBDJHY010186764.1:0-11949 GCA_039654485.1 Withania somnifera
ATTCAATTTCTATTGTCAAAACCGGGAACTGGTGCAGATGACTCCTTCTTCGCGATCGCAAAGCCAAGACACGCGATCACAATTTAGCTATCCAGTACACTTAGAAATCATGCAGTACCTGTATGCGATCATAATACAGTCACCCCTAGCCACTCTACGTGATCGTGCAGACATTTCATGCGATCACGATACCAAGGAAAATTACTCTATGGAATCGCGACCTGTGATCACGCGATTGCAATGAAGAAATTCACTGGTATTTTTATAAAGTCCTACGCGACGCTCAGTTTTTTTTAAGCAAAACCTTTACGTTTTTACCCAGTTCCTATGAAAAAAATCCCTTTCAAATATCAAACCAAGGTTGATAAAAATCCCCAAGTGTTTTCCTTCAATTTCCACGCCAGGGGTAAATTTCTTCTTCGTTTTAATTCGTGAAATTCTTAGTTTCCTCCATTAATAGCCCCAAGTGGTGAAATTGATGAACTCCTTATATTATTGAACTATTCTTTGTTCCCTGAGTATATTTTTCTACGTAGCATGATTAATCCCCCAAATTCCAACATTTAATCCCATAAAGATTGTTTTCTTTGACACCTTTGTAGTCAAATCTTTCTGGGTAGATTTGGAGCCTTTCTCGCACTCGAAATGTACTTAATTTTGAAGCATGGGTTTCTTTTAATATTTGGAACCCCGTGGCAGATTTTATTTTCAGTTTCGACAAGTAGACCTCGCAGGCCAATTTAGGCCTGATTTTAGGCCTAATCCAAAACTTAGCATAATTTATACGATTGGATTCGTAATGCTTTTACGCAAGTTTCAGATCAATTGGAGTTCGTTTGATATCAGTCGGAGTAACATTTACGAGTTGCATCGCTTTATCATCGGACGATAGGCAGGCTCTGTGGGGCTATCTCTGGGTTTGTAACTGAATAGCATACGTGGGGTTGGGTATTTAGGTGATTATAGTAATCTTGTACCATTCTTTCGTCCGTTTTCCCATTTGATATCTATTTCGACATTTGGAATTATATAGTGCCTGTGATTTAGGATTTTCCCAGTACTTTTTCAGGAATAGATGGTTGTTATTTGATGTATAAATACTTTCTAATATGTTGTGCATGCATTATACGAGAGGTGGCCCTTTGTCTCTGTTGAGAGTACATTGGGGCCAGGCCAATATCACCACATGATTATTGAGCCATGGAAGCTAAAGACTGATTTATGAATAATGGCGGATAATGATTTAACTCATAAATTGGAAGACTCTAATAATAATATAAGTAAATTGACTTTTTTAACTGTTTTAGACTCGGCATTGTATTAGATATTATTTTGTTTGACCTATCTGTCCGAGTGATATTATGGAGATTAATTACTTACTAGTGACGTGAGATTTATATTAATAATCAATGGGAGTTGGTTCTTGATTTCTTGATCTGTGATATATTACTTGTACTGTGGGGTTTTTTGAATATATTTGACTTGTATTGATTATTGTACATTTTATACCTGTATAAACTGTCGAAGGGCTCCTGGATAGAATTGTTGCAGGTTGTAGTTATTGGAGGGTGGTTGGTTGTTAGGGTTTTTATCATCTCTTTATATTAGGATCAGCCAAGAGAGCTCTTGAGTAGCATTTTTTATTTTCTCATACTTGTTCTTGTACACTTTCATGCAAGTGTAGTGCTAGAGTTGTCCTAGGTCTCTATTCGTTCTCATTTCAAGCCAACCTTCTCGAGATTTTTATGGTAGCTACCTATTTTGCCTGAAAATGTCAGATTCCTCATCTATAGTTTATTTTCCTTTTTCTTTACTTATTAAAGAATTAGTGAGACTTGGTATTGAATAAATATTCGTATTAGTGGATTGTAAATAGTGGACACCTGATTTGGGGGTTCATATTATGATTTCTTTTTTAATTTTCTATACTTCTCGCTCATTTATTTATATTTCCACACTTATAGTTAATATCTTCTAGTTGTCGTTGGTTTTGGATGACCAATCATGGTGGTAAGGATAGGTTCTATCACAACTAGATTTCAGGTTGTGACAAAGATGGATCCTATAAATTATAGTAGCACAAACAATTTTTGTTAGGATATGTATCATTCATATCAAGGAATCTAGAACACTTGAATTAACAGATACACTAATAGATACATTATCCAATGGATTAAAACTAAAGTATGAACTAACAAATAATACATACCTGCACCCATCAGGTGTGCCTGATATGGGGAATATTCCTTATATGGACCACTTATATGAGTCCCATCTATTACTACTATTGTCCTGTAGTGATCAAACTCTTGAATGGACGAATATAGTGCAATGAATAGATACATGAATTCAAGTTTTGGTGTCTTATTCATCCTTATCTAAGACTTTGGATACACTGAACCAAACATACAGAAGTATTGTATATTTTTTTTGTAACAATCTGGTTCACCCTATAGTATTTTAAGGGCACGCTCCTTAGCATGCCATGCTTTCTAGTTATTGATGTTCACACCCATGATTTTCTTCACATCCTCTTTAATGTAATTTGATTTGTGATGAGCCAGAAAATTATAGCTCATTAATCTTAATTCAAAGGAAAATTTACTTCCTCAATGCCTTTTGGTTGTATTTTTAATTTGTTTACTTGTCTTCTCAGAGATAATGCAATAAGGACCTATTAAGAGTGGAACAATGCCAAAAAAGGGAAAACACTTGAGAAAACTGAGAAAAAAGTAGAAAGGAAGAAATATGCATATTCAAAGCATCACCAAAAGAGAACGTGCCATCACTGATACGGTAGGCACATCATCAATCCATCATGACATTGCCCAGAAAAATAAAGTGTCAAATTTAACCAACAAATTCGCAATGCGGGAGAAAATTCGGTACCTTATCGACTGGATTGGCATCCTATTAAAATTTTACCAATTCTGCAAGTCAAATGTAATATTTGGGCGACGGAAGGTAGAAACTAGAAACTTGGGGTGTTAACTACTGTATCGGTGATGCACTGTACAATATCAGTACATTAGTGACTTGATCGGCAGTTTGACTTATCTAATATTTCTGCTTTGATATTTTTTTAATTTATTCTTTTCCGGGGTTAGGCTAGGTATAAAAGGCAAAACTCATATTTTGAACAGATTTAGAATGTTAAATGTTTTCCATATTTTTTTACATTTCAAGAAAGTGATTCACTTATGATTATTGAGACAACAAGTTTAGGTATTCTAATTGGTGTAATTGCACAATGGAAGTAGAACCTACTGATAATGGTATATTTTTTTTATCATTTCCCTTTTCACTATGAGTGGATAATTCTATTGTCTTGGGGTATGTAATCATGGAGTATAGTTGTATGTACGTCTAATTGTAATTTTCTAGTTTTAGGTAATAACCAATATGGGTTCAATCTCATTTTGATGTTTTAATTATATTTATAGGCTGAAAACTCTAATGTTCTTTAGATATTTCTTATAGATTGAAATAACGTATTTGAAATTGAGGAAATGAGATTGACAACTATCTCATTCTAATTTATGTACTAGTAAATTTAATAGTAGAAAAGGCTAGTTAAAATACAAAAAAGATATAAAAGGCTTGTTGAAACACAATTGGTAATGAGGATGTATAGCAGGTGTCTAAATAAGAATGTTACATGCTAATTATCACTTGATGGAGAAGTAAGTAATAAAATGGGTAACCTAGTTTACTCACGTAGTTGTTCCACACTAGCAATTAATACCATGAACATGCATGTTTACTCCTTGAAGTTGCACAACCCTAGTCTTCTTTATTGATATTGATTATTGTAATAATCCTTTGTGTTTATCATGCACAACCATTATTAATTAATCTAAACATTTATATGTTCTCACAATTCCCCCCCCCCCCAATTTTATTGTACTAGGCTACACTAACCATAAATGCAACTCTTAGTGATTCCTTACACCGAAGGTAAACTTGACAATTAGTTCCTTGTGTATACGACCCTAACCTTTAGTTGGGTAATTATATTAACAACGACCACCTGTACCTGTGAACCAATAGTTGAGCGTTACCAATTTTGGCACCATTGTTAGGAAATTAATTTTTTACTTCACTTTTACTGTGTTGAAATTCAGTATTGTTGTATACTTTGTTTTAATTTCTCTTTTATTGTCTGTGATTGTTAACAAGTGATAATGTGAGTCAAATAAATGTAAATTTCAACTAGGACCAAGAGGAAAACATATATATTGAATCGCTAGTGCTAGTAAGTTGCCACCATCTTAGCAAAATGCAGTATCCGACGTCACAAAAATTATGTTGCACCTGCTGCAAATGAAAGATTATTTAGGGTCCAACCACATAAGGATGCACACGACCACTTAAGCCATTTTTCAAAAATGTGTACTCTTTTCAACATTTCCAATATTAGCTAAGAGTCATCAGAATATGCCTTTTCCCTTTTAGTTGATTTGGGAGGCTACTATTTGGTTGAGTGAATTATCGGGGGGTTTAATTACATCATGGGGAGAACTTTAGGATGCATGAAAGGTTTTTTCCTCCATTTTTCATGTTACAACTAAGGGATACCATCACAAATTTTTGTCAGATAACTATTGAACCATTACATGAAGCTTGGATCAGGTTTAAGAAAATCTTAGCCCATGGGCTATCAGAAATAGTAATCCTTCAGGCATTTTATCAAGGATAAGATTCCCTGAGAAAAGAAATAAACAATAATTTATGTGATGGGTCGATAATAATTCAATAGTTTGGATTGGCTTCAATTTTCCTAGATCAAATGATAGAGACAAATAGGGCGTGGCACACTCAAGATGCTAAGGTGGCGATGGGTGCTCTCTCCACATCCTTGAATACTGCACTTATTTTTAAAAATGAGGAAAGAGATGAGAATATGGCCAAGATGATGATCCAAATAGACTTATTGACTAAACATGTGATGGGATCAGACACAAAGAACGTGAAAGCAGTTAAAGGTATAATAGACCAAATACTTGAGAAGGCTCAATTCCAAGTGATATACGAGTAGGAAGTGGAGTTTTTAGCTAATCAAGGAATGAGTTCATACCTGGCCTATCAATGTAAAGGTAGGAGTCAAGGTTTTATGGATGATAAAATTATGGAAAAGATAGATAGGATCAGTATAGATAGGAGGAAAGGATTTTTAGGGGCTGGTATATGTAGCCCAATGAAGGATAAAATTCAAGAGTCTAGAGGATCGTCATAATATTAATCCAAAATTTATGATATTATTACAAGGATACTTAATAGGTTTGATGGTACAAATGAGAAAATAAAAGGAATCAAGGATTAATTGTCTCATATGATCTCTAAGGTTGTGTCACACTCCGCAACTATCAAGCAACTCAAGGATCAAATGGTACATTTATTGGCTCAAATGAACCTAATGCAAAAAAGGGTTCTTCCAAAGCGATATCATAAATCCCAAAAGAGACAATGCACATTCTTAAGCTATTACTACTGGGGTGGAAAAGTCCATATGATTCGTGATGAGGAAACTATTAATGATGGGGAAAGATCTAGTCTTGTAAGCACAATGATACTTTGGAAGTTGAGGGTGTGAACCTTAATATTGATGAAAAGAAAGTGGTCGCTCATATCAAGAAAGGAAAGGTGGTGGATGAACTAGTAAAGCAAAGGGAGAGTGATTCGAATGCCAATATGGGAGAAAAATCTTCTTTTCCCAATATATTACCTAAAGTAAAACCATCATTTCCCTAAAGGATGAAGAAAAGGGATGAAGAAACACAGTTCCAGAAATTCTTTTCCATGCTTAACTCTCTTATGGTGAATATTCCTTTTGTGGATGTATTGCTTCAAATGCTGGGATATGTCAAATTTGTGAACGAGTTAGTGACAATAAAAAGGAGCTAGGATATTTGAGACAGTGGAAGTCGCACTATTGCAGTGCAGTTATGTCAAGCTCCTTAGATATCAAAAAGGAGGATCTTGGAGTTCTTACCATTCCATGTACTATTGGAGTGTATTACTTTTCAAAGGCCCTATATGATTTGGGGAGAGCATAAATTTGATGTTGGTAGCAGTTTTCAAGAGATTGGAGTATCAAAATCTCCAAATAACAATGATGAGATTTCTTATTACCAACCGGTCCATCAAAATACCAAAAGGGATCTTTTATGATGTATTAGTGAATGTGGCAAGATTTATTTTCCCAGTGGACTTCATGATACTTGATCGCGAAGTTGATGTCAAGGTCCCCATAACTCTGGTGAGACTGTTTTGGCAACTGTAAGAGCATTGGTTGATGTAGAACGGGGGACATAACTTTCTGGGATAATGATGAAGAAGAAACATTCAATATGTGAAAGTCTATGAGGAAACTAAATGACTGGAAAGTTATGTCAATTGTTGATGTGGTAGATGAGAAAGTGGAAAAGGTCACAGAAATAGAAGGTTTGGGTGAGTCATTAGAAGCAGTGTTTTTTGAACTACAATTATGAAGATCTGGTTGATTTCAACAAGGTGGTGGCTTCACTACATGGGTTTGGCACACATCCAAGAAATCCAATAAAGTTTTATTTGGACTTAAAAAATAAACAAAGCCCCCTTGCAAATCCATCGGTAAAGGATCCTCAACTAGAGCTCAAGGCTTTTTTAACCTACCTTCAATATATGTTTTTGGGAGGCAATAATACTTTGCCTATCATAGTTGTTGACGACCTTGCAAAATAAAAAATTGAGGCTCTCACATTTGTGTTGAGGAAATTTATTAAGGATATTGGGTGGAAAATGGCTGACATCCTCAGAATCCCACCGGTATTATGTACTCATAAGGTTACTTTAGAGACTGAGAGCAAAGGAAGCATCCAACATCAAAGGAGGTTAAATGAGCCTATGTAAAAATTTGTAAAGAAGGAAATCACCAAATGGTTTGAAGCTGGAGTGGTTTACCCAATTTTAAATAATAAATAGGTAAGTCTAGTAAAATGAGTTTCAGAATAAAGAAGGCATGACTATGGTAATGAATTAAAATAATTTGTTACCATTGAGGCCTATTACGGGATGGAGAGTTTGTATAACAATAAAATAAATGCAAGCACCAAAAAGGATCACTTTCCAATGCTATTTATGGACCAATGTTGGACAGATTAGTTGGAAGTGGGTGGTGTTGTTTATAGATGGTTATTCTGGCTATAACTATATTTCTATGCCACCTAAAGATTAGGAAATACAATCTTCACTTATCCCTATGGGATGTTTTCTTTCCATTAATTTTTTTTGGATTGTGAAATACACCTATCACTTTCCAACATTGCATGTTGGCTATATTTTTGGATATGCTGGAGGATATAATAGAGGGGTTTATGGAAGACTTTTTGGTAGTTGGAGATTCATTTGAATCATTCTTGGAGCACTTATAAATGAATCTAGAATACTGTATTAAGAACAATCGTGTGCTAAATTAGGAGAAATGTCAGTTAATGGTAAAAGAAAGGACTATTCTAGGTCATAAGATTTCAGATAAGGGGCTCCAGGTGGAACAAGCCAAAACATAGGCAATTACCAAGTTTCCACCTCTAACAACGATAAAGGATTCTAGAGAAGGAATCTAAATTTTAGTTTGATGAGTAATGCATGGATGCCTTCAATGCTTTAAAGGAAAAGTTAGTCATTGCTCCTATCATTGTTCCATTGGATTGGTCAAAGCCCTTTAAGTTAGTATGTGATGCTAATGGGATTGCTTAGAGGTGGTGCTTATTAAAAAGAAGGACAAGTTGTTTTACCTGGTGTATTATAAAAGTAAGACTCTATATATCGCACAATGGAACTACACTTTGACTGAAAAATATATTTTTGAGGTTGTGTTTGCATTTGAAAGTTTTTAGGCTTACCTTCTTAGAATTAAGGTGATTTTCCATATGAATTATGCAACGATCCGTTATTTATTTAGGAAGAAAAAATCCAATTCATGGTTTATTAGGTGGATACTTTTTATCTAAGAGTTTGACTTTGAAATAGGGATAGAAAAGGCTACAAAAATCAAGTGGAGAATCACTTGTCCCAACTTGAGCTGAGCATGGATCATGAAGATACGAGAGATGTAAATGAGATGTTTTCAAACGAAAGCTTGATGATGGTTGTGGAAGATACCATTCTATGGTATGCATATTTCATAAATTATATTGTATATGGTTTGCTTCTGAATGGTCTTAATTTCCACCAAAAGAAACATTATTTCATAATGTGAAGAGTTGCTTTTCAGATGAGCCATACCATTTTTTTAGGAAGTATATTTATGGTGTTGTCCGAAGGTGTGTTCCAGAATCGGAGATACAAACAATTCTTGAAGATTTTCATTCCTCACCTTTGGGAGGTCATCATGGAGGAATAAGTACTGCACATAAAGTTCTTAAAAAAATTCTATCAGCCTTCTCTTTATATTAATGCATATAATTTGGAGAAATCTTTTCAAAAATGACAATTGCAAGGAAGGGTCATAAAAAGACATAAGATGTCCATGAAACTAATCCTTGAGGTCGGTTGTTTGATGTATGGGGGATCTATTTCATTGGACCATTTGTAAGCTCATATAGAAATAAATACATCTTCTTCATTGTAGAATGTGTGTCCAAGTGGGTAGAAGTAGTGGCATTGCAAAACTATATTGAGGAATGACACTCAATTCTGAAATAGGAATATTTTCACAAGGTTTTGACTACATGGGCTATCATTAGTGATAGTGAACTCACTATTTCAACAAATTGTTTGAAGCATTTCTTGTAAAATATGGGGTAAAACATAAATTCACAATATTTTATCACCCACAATCAAGTGGCCAAGTGGAGGTATCTAACCAAGATATCAAAGGAATTTTGGCCAAGAAGTTAATAGTAGTAGTTTCGATTAGGATCGAAAATTGGATGATTCCCTTCTGGTATATTAGATGGCTTTTAAGATTCCAACTAGAATGTCACCTTACCCGCTCATATTTAGAAATATTTACACCTTCCGGTGGAATTGGAACACAAGGACCTTTGGGCATTGAAAACATTAAACATGCAGTGCGATAATGCTTCCAAAGTCAGGTTGATCAATTACAAGAGTTAGAAGATATTTGTCTTAAGGCCTACAAAAGTTGGGCTCTCTATAAGGAAAGGATGATTAAATGGAAAGATCTTGAAGAGAGAGTTTTGAGAAAGAGATAATGTCCTATTGTTCAACTCTATACTGAGACTCTTACCTAGGAAACTGAACTTTAAGTGGTTGGGTCCATTCAAGGTTGTTAAGTCCACCCAAGTGTGGAAATGGACGTGAAAAGAAATGAACGAAGTCAATTTATGGTAAATGTAAAACTTCTCAAGCATTACATTGTGAATCATCCTAAAGTGATAATGGTTAAGGATTTATACCTTAATAAGGTTTGAGTAAGTGATTGACTACCACATTGTGCCACGACGTTAACTAAGGTGATTCTTTGTAGGAAACCCAATTCATTTATTTCTTGTTTTATTAGTTTTTATAATAGTGTGATATATGTTCAGGAAAGTGAGAGATTGGAAGTATGACCTAAGTAAAAGTGGGAAGCTTAAAATGGTGAAAAGAGAAATAAAATGTGCAATATGGCGATCTGGAACTCTATCACCAAGTTTGTTGATAACATCACCAAGTTGATCCTCAAAAAATACACTATTAATTCTGGTGATGGTTGTACAAATTCAGCATGTCATCGAACTTGTCGGAAATGAACACTGGATCACCTAATGAAATATAACATCATCGATTGTACAATTGAGGAACACCAAAAGGCTTATAAAATAATGGATTCAAATGAAGTTTACACTTCTCAACTCCTCTTTTCAGTTACCCAAGTATATTCTAGTATATGTAGTCCCTTAATTACACTTTATGATAATTCTATTGCACCTTTGTTGACATCCCTCTGTATGAAAACTGTTAAAGACCTTACATTCTCTTTCTAGTTAGAATTCCTTTAATTGTCTTTAATATTGACTCACGAGTACTAATTTTTGTTATTCTGTATGAAATAAATTCCCGTATGTGTAACATTAAAGCATGATTTTGTTAGCCTAAATAGATATTTTGAATGCAGAGCCATCTATGGAAAAATTTTTTTGATTTGTGAAATTCAGTTAGTATTGGACTATTAGGGGGATTTTTTATGGTATTATGGGCATATGATTGTTGGTTGTTAGTTTTTTAATTGTGGGGAAGTATGAGAACCCTTTTTAGGTTGAAACAACTGGTACTATACAGTGAATTGTAGATTCAACAATGCTCTTTGCAAGGTCGGCAATACACTGATCAAGTTAGCAAATTACCAAATTTCATAACATCTCTTTTAATAATAGTGTCTCAGACAATAAAAATGCAAAATCTATAATGTACATTTCACATCACTGAACATGTTGGTGAGTCATTGATTATGCTGCCTATATTGCCAAACACGTCAATGATCTTCCAAGCATGTTTGGAGATGCCAGGAAGTTGTTCTTGGTTCACTAATTTATAACTTCTCGTCTTAAATAATGCACAATTATGGCACCCCACTAACCTAGCACTAGGCAAAATCTCATAGAACCATCACCACCACCTTCTTTAAAATGTGGATATCCAGAAGAGATAGTTTCATCCAATACATACACTGTTGGAACTTACCATATCATCTCTTCCAAAGCATAAATAGACCTTGTACTAAATATAACAAAATATTAAATCAAATAAAGGTTACGGGATAGCGCACAATTGTGGAGGAGAAGATATTATTGATAGATATCCTTGAAGGGTCGTATATATGTATTATGGATGCCATTTGATGGAATGGTTTCAAGTTGTACACTAAGGCACACCCTACATACAACCCATCTTTGGTTCTTTAATCTTATTGGGCATACAACAACCAGATACCACTGAAGAAAAGAGAATAAAAGCAGCAGGTTCTTTCAATAGTAAAGGTTGGTAGTTCCACTGCTATGTGATAATGAAGAGATCAATGATGTTTGGAAGTGTGACTAAAAATACCCATATTATAAAAGCATGAGGTGCAAAAATAACTTTGATATTATGTGAGGATGGTTGGCACCTCTCGTCAGTGATGGCATACCACATGGTTGGCTCTATGCTCTAAGATTCTAAAGATGGATGTACATATAGTTGCAAGCTACTAGCTTGGTTTTTTCAGTTGAAACTAGATTCCCTTAATGAATGAGTCCATTGTTTGCCACCATACAGCTTTACCTGTTGGGAATGTCATTGCAGTGGAGCATCTGAATTTAGGGATGATTATTAGGCCCAAGAAAGCCCTTAGAGCTCAGTAGTCCAATGCATAATTGGCATTCCCTATTCTTGTTGCAGAGTTATGCAGATGAGCAGGGGTTTTCATGCCCTGGAATCACCCCCTAAGTTGGAACGGATCCTTAGCTACTGAGTTAACCCAGTAGCCTTAGATGAACCACTTGGCTAATGCCTGGCTCTATAACTCTGTCTTAACAAAATCAATATCATAACAATAAAACAGAAAGAAATGGTGAACTTTATATCAATCAAGAGATAATCTAAATAAATATGAAAACTAAATATCTAGTCTAACACCATCTATGTCTGAGCCACTAACAGGTTGAGTACTAAACTGCCATGAACTATAAATGCCACTCTAGGCCATGAACTTACCTGCGTTCTATGAAATAGGGTATGGGATAAGGACTAAGTATCCCAAATTCATTTGGTGCTAATACTAGTCCCAAAATTGAAATGAACTGGACATGAATATATAATATCTGTCTTAACCACTTAAGGGCCTATGAACTCATAACTAACTACCTCTGTGATATCTTTATCTCATAATCATGTTTTGCCCTTTTTTAGTTAACTAACTCGTGAACTAAACTTAGAATCTAAAATCCAAAATCCATAAATTGACTATGATCATGCACCATTAAT
>JBDJHY010186775.1:0-11949 GCA_039654485.1 Withania somnifera
CCAATTTATCAAACCAAAACTTGCAATAAATCCGCACCCATGGCAACTGAAGGGTACCGACTTATCAGAAAAATGGCTGATTTATTGGCACGTACCGATTTATTGGTAATTTGGTCCAATTTATCGGTCCCTTCCAATAAGTAAGTCAAAGAAACACCAACAAAAACAATAATTTTCTTTATTTTCATCCGAGGGTTCGAAAATAAGATGAGTTAAATTTTAGTAAAAAAATATGTATTTTATGTTAAAAATACATTCCTGACTCAATAGAAACAACAAAATTAACATCGGAGGTTGCCTGTACGAAAATGACCCCCAACCAAGACTTATTCAAAATGAGTAAATTTCCAACTTTCCACAAAACAACTCAAATCGAGCACGAACACATTGAAAAGCATAATCTTGCCTAAATTCATCATTTTAGAGCTGATGGAAGTGTCAAAATTGCGATCTAACAATCCAAACACAAAAATAACACCCAACCTCCAAATTAGACCTTAAACTTAACTAATATCCATAAATGAACACAAACTGCAATTGAAAACTCTAAAACATAAACTTAAGATCAATCTTGACTTTGTTTTGCAATTACAGAGCTTACAAAACTTTCAAAATTTAATTTTATCTTGTCTCGAAAGAAAGTTGAATTTAGTCAACAAATACTTAATTTTAGTCTCTAAAATAGGCAACTTGTGATATTTCTAAACCGAGACGCCAAGGAACCAAACTACTGGTCCCAACAAGTTATAAAGGACTTAGGGAAGCTACTGAAATGCTCTAGAAAAAAACATCGTGTATTTCTCATAAATAACCATGAGGACTATTACAATGTAAATTATAAATGAATAAAAAAGGGGCATTGTTTAACCAAAAGGAAAAAATGGTGAGGTTTGAACCAGAAAAGAAAATATGGATGGCATAAAATGAAGGATTAGCCACCAATCCCAAAATGTACCCTACCAGCAACAAATCCTATTGTCCAAGTTGTAAGAAGTCATGTGTTGATCCTATTCAACTTTTAAACTTATTAACTAAGAATAACAAACAGGTGCACAATTGGAATTCCTTTTGAGTGTTAGTGAATCTCTTCCCAGTCCCTAATTAACTCAAAAATGCATGTGTGTGGGACATATTTTTGTGAGGGAATACATGAAACTTTGCTGATAACAAGATGCTATACCTGTAGTTGAATTTGAATGTGGGTTGTAAATAGAAAGAATCCTTCAATTGCTTGAAATTCGAGCTATAATAGAGCAATTCACAACCATACTCACCTTGTGTTGTTGAAAATTAAAAGATAAAGTTTCCAAATATTGTAATGTCAATCTCATTTATTTTGTGTTTTAAGTGTTTTAGTTCATGTAAAAGTGTGTTGTTGCTTTAGGACTAGCAAGCATTCTATAATGACCCTGAAGGTCATTTTTGGCACTTTTCATAGAATTACAATTTTAACCTTCACTAGAGTTTACCAAGTCATATTTTGTTAGTTTATGTGATTGGGTTTGTAACTAGAGCTAAGAAGTTGAGAATCTTTTGAATTCCTTAGTAATTTGAGGGCTTTATGTTGAGATATTTATGTTTTGGGGCTGCATTTTGAGTTCCGTGTCTTGGAACAGAATTCCGTCAGTTGATTTATCTCCTTAATATGGAAATAGGTATGTTATTACCATCATTCTAAGTTCTATTCTTTTCATGTTGAGTATAACTTATTTGACAGGATATCGTTATGTTTTAAGGATAAAGTTTGACATTAGTCAACAGTTGATGATTTAGTAGTCATATTTAAATGTTATCGATTTTGATGGATCTGAGAGGTAGAATTTTTTCTAAACTAAGGCTTTTATAGTTTTCCATGAGTTTTGGGTTCGGTTTGGTACTTTAGAGCAGAGTGTGATTTTTACTGATACTGGGGTATATTGGGTCATGGAGACCTCAGATTCCTATTTTATGATTATAACATGTATGGAATGCTTTTTACACTCAAAATTCATGTATGGTTTATGTTCATATGGTCCTGGATTTATTTGAAAAGACTAAACGGAAGTTAGAGCCAAAATCCGAATGAAGGTGAGAACTAGTTGTACCCTAGAGGCACGGTCCATGGCTAGGTTCGTTAAAAGAAACACGAGGAGAATAGGGGGATGGTATAGACAGTACCAATCCACGACATACCATAAACACCCAACTGTATTTCCATACTTGGACATTTTTTAGGGTTTTTTGGCAAGTTAATGATGGGTAGTTTTGGATTTTCACATACTCATTTGTTTATATGCAATCCTAGAACAATTTTAGCCTTATTTTTCATGCTTCACAACCCTTAATAAATACCTTAGAGTATATTTTATCACTTTGGAAGATTCAAACAACAAGTTTCATGTAATTCAAGGCCCTAAGTAATATTTTCAATTAAAATATCTATTATTCATGGGATTCTAAATATGGGTTCATCTTTATTTCTCATATTTTTCAAGAGTCGTTTTATAGTTTTAATACCCATGCTTATTATGAATTAAATTGGTATTTTAGCTATCAAATTAAACCAGATTGTGAATTGAACTTGATATTTAGAATTCCCAAGCTATGAGTGACTTGAATTTCATGAAAAAAATCCAATTATTGGGAATAATTTTTTGATTGAGTTAATGCTTTTATATGGGTATTAAGTTTCATGATTTCTTATGGAAAATTCATTGTTTACTAGATTTTGAGGAGTTGGTGACACAACATCAAGTCAAAGCAATCGCTTGATTACTTCCTTATTTTCTTAAGGTAGGTGGAGGCTTGACTTTTTATCAAAGAATTATAGGACCCTTGTTGTGTGTATTATTTACTTCTAATTGGAGTAACAGGGATTATTTGGAGGTGTTGATTCGGGTGAAGTAATGAATGTTTTCCCAACACTAGAGTCAAGTAAGTAGGATTAAAACCAAGGAATAAAAATGGATGAATGTAGATTGTGTTATTATCTCTAATTGAGTAAGGATTTTCATGGCCTTATGGTTCCCATGAAATATTATCTTATATTCTATTTATCACTTAATTGAGATTGTGCCCATATGAGGCCTTGGTTGAGAAACCGTGATATTATATTTGATTAATTTACCATGGTAGGGCTTGTTCACTTACTTACCATGAATTGTTTCCCATATTGAGTTGTACACCCCTGAGTGTCTTATTTGAACTTTATTTGATTCCTCTTTATTATGGAGCACTTGAGTGGCCTTGGTTATGAACTGGATGATAGTGTCCTCGTTATGATATGCATATGACACTCCCGCTCTTTACTTGCATAATGGTATTTGATATGAAAGACCATGGATGATGTATGATTCCATCATGGGAAAGGTAATGGTACTTGATATGATATGAAGGACCATGGCTAACATATGATTCCAGTATGGCAAAGGTAATGTATTTGATATGAAATACCATGGTTGACATGGCAAAGAAAATGATATTTGATATGAAAGGCCATGGTTGATCTATGATTCCAGCATGGTAAAGGTAATGATATTTGACATAAAAGACCATGGATGATGTATGATTCCATCATGGCAAAATTTATGATATTTGATATGAAAGACCATGGATGATGTATGATTCTAGCATGAAATTGGTCATGATATTTGATATGAAAAACCATGGATATGTATGATTATATTTGATATGAACGACCATGGATGAGGTACAATTCTGACATGGCAAAGGTAAACATATTTGATATGATAGGTCATGGGTGATGTGATATTCCAGTATGATAAAGGTAAAGACATGTGATATATAGTGCTAAGGCTGATGTGCAATTTTGGCATGGTATAAATATTTACATAGGAGTGAATTACACCTTATGGAATTGCATTTCATAAACATTAATTGTTCCCATGATTTGTGTTGTATCAAAGCGCACATGCAAGTCTACGCGATCACTCAAGTAATATAGTGGCTCTTGTGAGCCGGATGTCAAACCCACATGGACCTGTATTAACAGTTTAACTGAATTAAACTAATTCTTAACTATTATTTAAGCGGACAGTTTGCAAATATATAATTGGGAATGTAATTAAACTAAGAATGATAAAACTAAATAATGAACAACTAATCTAGAGAAGAAAATATTTTTACTATAATTAATGAAGGAATCGAACTAGGATTATGGGTTTTCTAGGAATCATATTTAATTAATTTAATTAATTAACTTGATTTATCTAATTGTTGGTTCCGGGGATTAATCTATTAGTAGGGAATGATCATCCTCTAATCACTATCTATGCAAATTGCACAACTACTTCAACTGACATGTGTTGTGATAACTTAGTTTAGATGCATTATAGTTATCTTCCGTAACGAACCAAATGAGGCAAACTAAGTACAAGATTATGTCTTAGCTGCAAATCATACTCAGTTATCCAACCTTGGTATAATCTATATCTGAACTAACCCCTTGCGTTCTCGCTCTACACTTCAGATCCCCGATTAGTTCACTTTCAAGTTTATAAGTTTATCTTATTGGCGCGAAGCACTAAGATATTATGCATAGAAACATAAGACCAATTATACGTTAATTGTTGCAAATCAAATAATATGTAAATAAATAATCATCTTTATAGTTTACACCAAAACCCTATAACAAGAAGAATTAGTTCCACATAGACATGGAATAATCACAATAAATTATACAAAGAAAAACATAAAAATATATAAATAAAGGAGACAAAAAGTGTGCACAGTTGTTCTCCGGCTTCCACGATGGCTCCAAGATCTTTCCCTAGATTGATAGTCCTCCTTGTAAAGAGTACTTCCAACAATAAGAAAACTATTTCCAGTGGTGAAAAAAATGCTTTCAAAATCACCTCAACAAGGGTTATGTAGATGCCACATGGAGTTACCCTTTTGCCCTTAACTTAACCTAAAAGGAAATGGATTTTTGGCAGAGTTATGGGGGATCACGACGTGATCCTAATCGTGATGATACCTCTATCACGTGTTGATCCAAATCGTGATGGAGTTCTAGGACAAAACAGTAGCCCATCACAATTTGCATTACGACATTATGGAAATTGTGATGGTCCTTCTTCACCTTGTGTTAGTTTGTTTCTCATCATATCTTCCTTAGATGATCTCCATTAAGCCCTGCTTCCATTTCCTCTTGGTTTCATCCAGGTAGGCTCTAGATAGTCCGTGAAATAGATTAATCATATCATTTAATTAAAGTAAAAAATGCCAACCAATAAGACACTATAAAACACTCAATTTCTCTCAAAACTAAGCTAAAATACGAGAATTTAATGGCAATAAAACATGCAAATATGCCTATGATCAGGTCCTCCTAGGAGCGGACCCTGAGTTTGGCACTGATAAGGCGTGGACCCTAATTTTGGCACTGTTTGGACGAGACTCCAAGATTGACACTTATTGAGAGGATGGTGTTGGCACTACATGATACTGCTCTATTTTACTTTCTTTTTCCCATATGTATTACCTTCATATTGTTTATGATCACCGGCTTATAGAGAAAGTAATAGTGGGTTTTGTTGTACTATTTATACGTACCAGTTGTATAGGATGCCAGGTAGGTTTTATGTGTTTACTTTTTATTCCTTACTAGCAATATCCTACCATTCGATCCTTTATTCGTAGTGCATACATAGATGTCCATATGGCTAATTGGGTCTTGGATTAGCTAGAGCACAGGTACATTTTCTTACTTTGATTTCAAGTTCTCGAGTACTGATCACTTCGGAACGTGTTCACCATGTTTTAGTTTCTATAGATCTGTACTTATACTTTTGGTATATTACCATTCTTCATATCTATTAGTTTTACTGCTTTCTTACTACCATTGACCTGTTTTACTTCCTCAACTTTATTACTTATATTTTGTTTTAGCCTAGTCGGCCTATGATGCCTACTGGGTACCTTATTTGGTACTCATGTTACACTTCTGTACAATTTTCATGGTGCAGTTACCAGCAGGGGTTATCAGATATATCGTGATTGTACAGAGTGATATAGCTGGTTGTGGAGATTACAGTGAGCTTTGTCTTCTGATCCGACCGTGGTTTCCTTAATGTCAGACTGTTCTATTTTGTCTATGTCAGGCCCTGTGTTATATTACTTATGTAGGACTTGCTTTGTATTTCTATCTTTTGGATACTTTGTATAGTAGCTCCATATTCCATTGACACCAAGTTTAAGGATTTAGGTTGTGTGTGTATTGCTTCTTCTTTCATTTTCTTATGTTTATGCTTATTTTTTTTTTCTTTGTTGGATAATTCGAGTGTTTATAGCCCATTGGCTATAGATCCGGGCTGTAGGGTTAGGCTTGTCTACTGGAGGGTTGTAGAAGCCATCATGACCTGAATTTTGAGTCATCACACATAGCTGCAAGAGTATAACCTTCCATGAGTGAAAAAGAGTTGAGTGTTACTTTCATCAGTGTTTAAGAGCCCGAGTTTGATGAAAGAGTGATTTCATTAATAGGATGAATGTTCTCTAAACTAATTAAAGTGGGGAAAGAATTAGGGTAGGACTTTAAGTTTAATAAGGTCACTACATTACATGTTTCTCAGAATAGGCCGAATAATAATGAAGAGTAAGTGTTTGTTTCCAAAGGAACCTGCGTCTGATTGGCTCCAAAAAGGAAACATAAACTCTATCATGCCATCCAGAATGAACAACCTCGTCCAAGTATTAGGAAACCTTCTAAAAAATTTAAACTATTAATGGAAATCCAAACTTGGTTTTATGATAGATTAAATGTAATGGGTGTGATCTATCCAATACAAGGAAGTCTAACAATCATCTGGGAGAGCTTTATTGAGGTTTTGGTCGGTTCCCATTTGCCTTCCCCCTTACAATCTATAGTGGGTAGGATGGTCAACTTAGAGGGTGTTCTCCTCCTCTTTAGACGTATCCCATTAAGTTCTTCGATCTCTGCTTTTGGGGGCAGGAGTGCTTGGTCAATGTGAGTTCTTTTCTTCAACCAATTTGGTTGGTTCATCCTTAGTCTAATTAAAGATGTTCTTATCATTCATGAGTTGTGGGACATGATACCGAGAATTGCTCAACACTCAAGCACAAAATCTAGAACTTGATTGACAAATGGTTGATCATAATTTAGTAGGCTTGTCAAAATGATAGAAAATTTGATACTCACAAGTGAGATTAACACATTTCAAAAAAGACATTTCTATTAAGGATCAAAAAGAGTTGAATGAAGCTAAAAAAATCCTTTCATATGACGTTATTTCTTCCTTTATTATGTGACATGCATTATTTCTTTCTTAATTATTATTGAATCTTTTCTTGTAACCTGATTCCTATCTCAATGAGATACATAAGCACTATACGGCTCAGTCATATGCCTCATAAATTTTCCATTTCCTTTTAAAGAAAACTGTCATAGAAATTTTTAGTGGACCTAAAAATTTTACAAGACAATATTTATTTTGCAAATCCTATTTAACGATTATATCAAAAGTTTGCATCTATAACATAATTTTGAGAAGAGACCTAAAAATTCCATGATAAGAAATATCAAATTTACAAGCATTCTATACTGGGGAAAAAATTTTAAGAATGGTCCTCAAAAATTCCGCCAACATGACATTTCAAGACCAGACAAGTCTACAAATTCAAAGACAGGAAGGAGCATGAAGACAAAAAAGGCAAACTCAAATCAGTCCTCCAAATTAAGATTTTGTTTGAGAATAGAAATCACGGAGTCATAAAATTCACAATGCCAAAATCATTAAAGATGGAAAAATATGTTACTCACATTCACTATGGCCTCGCCACAATGACTCAGAAAAACCACTTCTGTAACTTCGTTTCTTAATTTATTCTTGTTACTTTGTTATGATTTCTAACACTTTCTTATAGTTTTAAAGGTAACATTGGTAGGCACAAGGGATTTGTGATATGTAATATAGGCCATTATACACAATGATATTAGCATAATTTGGTTTATGTAGTAAGAGTTGGAGGCAGAGTCTGATAGGCTCTCCTTATAATGCAAAACAATAAGCCGAAGGATCATCAAATAGAAGTTTTGATAGGAACTATATGTAACCTGATTCCTACCTCAATGGGATTTGTAAGTGCCACAATGATCCAATCATAAACTCCTATAATCGATCTTAGGTAGAATTTTTGAGAAAAACCACAAATTCTTAATAAAGAAGATCTTTTCAACAAGTCAAGGCTGAGAATCGTGTCGAGATTAGAAAATATGCCAGAATTCTCTATCAGTAATCTTTTTATTTTGACAAAACTCCTAAATAGGGAATAAACATTTAGTAGGACCTAAATATTTCCATCTACGTTATGAAAGTTTAGAGATAAATTCAAATATCTCTAGTTTTGATGGCTTTCTAAAAGAATCATCTCAAATTCCTCAGCTACGAGCCTGGGAGATCTTTAGAATACACCAAAAGCTATAAAAATGCATCCATTCCTTGACCAAAAGATGTTATTTAGGGATTCACATGACATGAAAAATGGAAAGGTCATTAGGAGTATTTAAAGATGGAGAAAACAATGACATTCCATCAAAGGGACCAATAAGATGAACAAGAGATGTTCGAAAGTGGTGTCTTATAATTTTTCAAATAGGTTTTGTGTTTTTCTCATATTGAAAAGGATATTCATTTGTACATCTCCTTAGAAATAAAATAATTTACATAACATGAAATCACCTCTACATACAATGAGCATTTTCCTACGAGATGGTTTTCAAATTATTTTTACTTTTGTTGATAGCCAAAAGTGACACTATGTCTGCTAGTCACTTACTTTGTGTGGAGGTACAAAAACACATATATTAAACGACCTCATCATGAAAAATTATCAAAATCACTCAAAATAGAGGAAACAATTCCCAATAAGTCATGGCAAACATGAGATGGCACATGTTGATATCAGACCTGTCAAAAGTTCAAGACAAAGGTGATGTATACTTTCTATCTCAAAACTACAAAGAGGGCATCATGATTAACTTTACCACGAACACATTTATCAAAGGCATCTATAAGTCACATCAAGACAAAAAAAAGGGTTGATGTGCAAGTTTTTGTAGATCAAGATACCTATTCCATAGACTTCTGAAGTATATTTTTGAGTTGTCCACCTCGTTAGTGTGATAATTATCAAGTCATGCACTATTTTACAATGTGATTGATCCTTCCACCTAATTATCATGTGAGAATTATTGAGTCATGCATATTTCTATAATATGATAATTATCGAGTTAATTACCTTGTTATAATGAGAAAATTATCAGTCCATTCACCCTAGTACACTTGGATAATTATCCCTACTCATCCTTCAATGGATCCTTTTATGTTCTATCAATGTATCCCTATTTCACTCTCTGAGTAATTATCTTATGTCCTATTGATAAATCTTTATTTGTCCCTCGAAGGATCCCCTTGTATCTAATCGATGGATCCCCAGTCATTTTACCATGGTAATCTGTAAGTCACGATAATGATGTACTAAATTGCCTGAAAATCTATTACATATGGTTGCAGGAATGTTGAAATTCCATTTGTTATAAACGTCCATAAGGACCATCCTATCTAACGACTATGAGGGTTGTCATAACTCTATTGTTATGGAAACCATTATGGAAAAAAATCAGGAAGCTTCACGTACAGGAACTGGTCATGAGACTACCTTTTGAACGTCCGATGGCACCTTGCTCCAATCTAAGCTATGCAACAATGAGATCTTCCTTGGTCCTTTCCATATTTTCTTGACATCAGGTATAATGGCACCTACCTCCCCAACCCGGTAGTTCAACCTAATTCGCAGATAACTAAGGTAAATAATCAAATGTATGATACTAAAAGTAATACATAAATAATATGTACAATGCAAAAGTCTTCTATTAACCCCCAAAATAGTTGTCATTGTATAGAGCCACTAAATTTGAAATTTATACAAGTCTTAAAAGTCCTTAAATATCTCTATAAAGTAAGGATACATAAAAGTGAAGATAGTACATATATGGCGTCTGCTGAATGGACGCGAGACTACCTTTGAATATCTCGAATGAAGCCTATACTAGTAGAAGTAAGCGATCACTAAATCCTAGGCCCTGAACCTTCTATAAAGTATACAAAAAGAAAGAAAGAATACCAAACAATGGTACTTATTAACATCCTCGGCTGGCTAACAATAAAGAGAAACAATAACCTCAAATATCCCAACTGATCCTCTAAATACTACAACCAACAAAAAGTTTATATATAGCAGACTAGCAATAACTTATAATCCAATACAACAGGCCAATCATCATATAACAATATCAATGTTACACCTAATCTCCGGTTATTTCCCTTTTTCATCTAGTACCATCATAAAGATATCAACCAAGCATTTATGATCCCAAGTCCTTCAAAAGTTCCTAACATGATCAAGTATAAGAGGAAATCACTTTATGAATAGTTTATCACAAAAAATATCATAGAGTGAGAAAGTTACCACACTTAAATGTAATAGATGAAAATAAAGTGAGCAAGTTACCATATTTAAGAAAAACATCATCAATGTGAACAAGTTACCACACTTACCTTAATAGATCGCTAGTGTGAGCAAGTTACCGAACTTAAAGTAATAGATTCATTAGTTTGAACAAGTTACCACACTTATGATAATTTAGAGATAGTGTGACCAAGTTACAACACTTTAATATGAGGAACAATAGTGTGAACAAGTTACCACACTTGGGCCAATAATAATAACAAGGTGAATAAGTTACCACACATCAAATAATATTAAGGCCGCTTAAAAATTTCAACAAGAATTATCCCATATCAATTAGGCAAATCATGCTAAATTGTATCAGCAATTACAATGAGGTAGTATGTCTTTATTCCTCAAACTTCAAGCCTAATTGATATCTCCACTTTGTATCTAACCAGGAAAGTAACAACTTCCTTTACAAGGTTACCAATAGTTTATCAAGGGTATTTTATTAATCAAGTATGTAATTAAACCCTGAGTTCTTTACCGAGGCACCCTATTTTCATTTCACTAGTCAAACCAACAAACATCAACAAATCAAGTATTCATGTAAGCCAAGGAATTTCATCAGGTTTTCACATCATTTCATTTTTCCCAATACTAGTCCCAAAATGATAGAAGATAGTAATTTCAAATCACCCAAGTCAACCCAAATGGCAAACAATTAGCAATAAATTGTTAACAATTTATAGAAAAATAATTAAACCTCAACTTGCCTTAACTTAGAAGAACTGTGCTACTCAATAGATTTTCCCTTACGATTAGCCTCTGGTCGTACATAATCTAGTGAAACAAATAAGAATTACAAGAAAATATTTACTAATTAACAAAAAAAATTCAATTAACCAAGGTGTATGCAAAAACCTACCCCGGGTCCACGGAGTCAAGATTAAATTTTGATCTTAAAATAATGTCACCTAATACTAAAGGATTCTAAATACTATGTTTCATTGAAAATGCAGACTATTTATAGCTAAAATTATAAGTTTTTACCATTTTTGATACCAACCTTTAACTCACCATTTTAGGGTCTAAAACCATGAAATTTGGAGTGAAAATCATGTTAAAGTAGCGGGGAATCGATGAAATAGTGATTAGGGAACTTACCCAATTGATGCCTTTGAAATCTTTGATCAAGTTATCTATAATATGGGGTTTTATGTGAATTTGCATGAGAAGAAGGCATAAAACCATGCAACATTTTGTTTTTACAGTCCCAGGAAAACTATAATCCCTACTCGATCGTGGAACCTTCCCCAAGAGATCACAACCTTTACTGAAATAGGCCCTCGCGATCATGGCCCATAAACACACAATCGCATAAAACAAAAGCCTCGGCCTCCACGATCGAGACCCTTTCCACACGATTGCAATGAAGACCCTGCAAATGGTATTGCAACATCTAAAACAACAGTAACT
>JBDJHY010186784.1:0-11948 GCA_039654485.1 Withania somnifera
CATGAAGCGGGTCAACTAAAGTAAATAAGAAAAGCATTCGAAGTCTTGAAAGGCCAGAACCCACAAGCTAAGCACACAACTCATCGAGTATCTACCAAGTGTCCCTGTATTAGTAATACAACCCCGTATTAGTAATTTTTGAAATTTAATTTCAACCGTGGTTACTACAGTTCACTCTCGGCTTCCACAATTTCAAAATTGAAACTTCAAAACAAGAAAACTAAGATAACTGGAAAACGAACTACCAGGACATCGAACTACTAGTCCCAACTAGTCATAAGTGACTTGTGGAAACTACCAGATAGTTCTAAGAACTAAAAAGGTACAAAGAAAGAAAATGACCAAATAGGTCATTACAATGCCTCGTCCAACTACTCCCTCGGAGATTTACAGTTTTTTTAAGTTAGATGGTTATCACAGGCTATTTGTGCAGGGCTTGTTATGCACAACAACTCCTATGACTAGATTAATCCATAAGGATGTTCCTTTTTGGTAGTTTGAGGATTTTGATTCTAGTTTCAAGACAATCAAGGGGTTTCTTACTCAGCACCAGTATTATCAATTTCAGTTGATGATCAACCGTATACAGTTTAATGTGATGCCTTTTATATTGTATTGGGGTGTATATTGATGCAGCAGGGTGGAGGTATTGCATATGATTCATGTTAGTTAAAGTTTCGTGATCCCACTACGCTACCCATAATTTGGATTTGACGATGGTAGTTTTCATGCTCATGATCTGGAGATATTTCCTCTATGGAGTTTATTGTAATATTTTTACCAACAACCGTAGTCTACAGTATATATTGAGTCAGAGGGAACTTAATCTTAGATAGAGAAGATGGATTGATCTTTTGAAAAACTATGACATTATCATTCTTTACCATCTAGACAAGGAGAATATGGTTGCAGATGCCTTGAGCTGGAAGGTAGTTAGCATGCCTAGGTCGGCTTTCATATCAATTTCAAAGAGGCTATTATCCTTAAATATGCAGTTCCTAGCCAACCGTTTGGTTAGGTTAGACATCTTAGATGTGAGAAGAGTTATTGCATATATTGTTGATGCTAGACCTACTCTATTATATCAGATCCAATAGCTTTAGTATGAGTATAGGTCCCTGTTTATATTCAAGATTTGGTTCTGAGGGTTGACTACACTGGTGCCTTATTAGATTTAGATGGTGTTTTGAGGATGGACAGTTGTATTTGTGTTTCTAGGATTGATGATTTGATTTATACAATTCTCCATAAGGCTAATTGTACTAGATATTATATACATCTGGCATAGTAAAAATGTGTAGAGATTTGAAATAACACTACTAGTGGCATCTCCTGAGGTCTGACATTACGAGGTCTATTTCCTAGTGCTTGAACTGTTAGTAGGTGATGTTTTAGCATTACAGACCATTTGGTGTGTTGTAGCAACTCCCTATTCCCAAGTAGAAGTGGGAGATAATTACCGTGTATTTTGTTTATAGACTTCTTTGTACTTTTGGGGTCCATAATTTTATTTGGGTCATCATGGATTGATTGACTGAGTCTTTCCACTTCCTACCGACTTCGTAATCTTAGAGTTCTTAGAGAATTGTTGTCTGATATATTAAGGAGGTTCTTTGCCTGCAAGAGTTTCATTTTCATCATATCAAACAGAGACATACAGTTTACTTCATAATTCTAAAAGACTGTACAACATGATATGTGTATAAAGGTAGCTATGGGTACTATTTTTCATCCACAGACCGACGGTTAGTATGAGTGGACCATTCAAGTACTTCATATTATGATTTGATCTTGTGTTTTAGATTTTTGTGGTAGTTGGGATTAGCTTTTGTCCTTAGCAGAGTTTACATATAATAACATCTACTATTCCATCATTCAAATGGAACTATTCAAGGTTTTATATGGTAGGCATTGCAAATCATCGATTGATTGGTATAGAAGTTTTAAGGTTCATCCTCAAACTTCATCTATGATTCGGATGCTATAGAGAGGTTTACCATTATCCAAGACAAGTTACAGAAAACATGGAGTATGCAGAAGAGATATGCAGATTGTAAACTTTGGACTCTAGAGTTTAGTGTTAAGGACATAGTTTTTCTATGGTCTTGCCCATGAAGGGTGTCATTAGGTTAGGATGGAGAGGAAAACTTATATCCAGGTTCATTGGACCATATGAGATTACTAACTGAGTTAGTGATGTTTCCTACAGATTGTCCCTACCTCTAGAGTTGAGAGAAGTTCATCTAGTTTTCCACATCTCCATGCTTTGTCGCTATATACAGACCCCTCCCATATGCCTCATCATGAGTCAGTTTAGCTAGATGATTGTTTGACCTACTTAGAGAAGCCTGAGGACATTTTTCACAAGGATGTGATATGGCTCAGGTCCAGGTATATACCTATTGTGAGAGTTTTTTGGGCCCATAATATGATCGAGGAGGATACCTTAGATACGGAGAGAGATATGCAAGCCCACTAACCTTACATATTTGAGTCTTCAGGTACCCCTTCGTTCTTAATTTTTTCAGATGAAAGTTCCTATAATGGAGGACGTTGTAATGAAATTCAGGGTCATTTTCATAATTTTAGTGATTTCTCTGTATTTAGAGCATTCTTGTAACTTTTCCAGGTCATTTGTGACTTTTTGGGATTGTTAGTTTGGTTTCCTAGAGGTTTTAAAGCTTGAATCCCTTTTAATTATTGTTACTTTGGGATTTTCTCATCATAAATGACATCAGATGTTCGTTTCTTTAGTTTCGTTAATTTTGGAATATCAGTTATATAAATATTGCCTATATGTTAAAATTGGATTCTATTTCTATTTCGTGACTCTTTTGAAACATTTTAGCATAGAGACCACCAAAGGGTCTCTATCGCGGGTCTGCAGGACGCGATCTAGGAGAGTAAGGTAGCCAGGGGTCATAATGGCATGACCATCTGGAAACCCTAGATACATCTTTTCCTTTATTTTCTTGATGAATTTCACCCATATTTCTCTCAAATTTCCTTGATTCCAGTGCTACTATTAGTATAAATTAAGATTCTAATAGAGAATTTTCTTTGTGTAAACATGGTTCTACGATCATTTCTATAGGGTAATTTCCCGATTTCTCTTTACTTGTAAAATTTTACTTAGTATATAAATCTCTAGGCTTGTTTCTTCATTTTCGGTCATTGATTTGAGCCTAATTTTTTTACCATACAATCTATGAGTTGTACTCTATGTGTGTGTATAATTATTTGTTTTCCTAAGCTATATTTGACCCTGTTATTTCGATAGCAATATGAGTCTTGTTTTACTCATCTTGAAATATGGGTTACACTTTTGCTAGTGTCGTGAGACTCAGAGCTTGTTTATGAACTTCAGATATCATGGTATGCTTCTCAAGGTTATTTCCAAAATCCGTATAGACTATAACTTACTTTTTTCAAAATGGTATTTAGTATTGTATATGCTTGGTAAATTTCCAGCTCAGGGTTTAATTACTAGTTTGGAGCCCCATTATAGCTGTTATCTTGGCCTACTACCTATCTTGCTGACCTTTTTTCTTATTATATAGGCTTTGGTCTATGTAGCCCCGTCTGCGTGTTTCACTCTATCTCTATAATGTAGTTGAGGTTTCAGGGATTATACTAGTGATTAGATCTTAGTAGCTATCCCTTGGATCCTAGTTAATAGCCTTAGAGCCTCTAGAATGCTGGTTTGCTTTGTTTGATGAGCATTCATGTTTATTTAGCTATGGATAGCCGGTGGGGTACTTTTGAATTAAATAACGATGAAAACAGTTGATTTTTATTAATAACACCATCAGATAAGGTTTTTATCTATTATTACATATGTATCCACGACTTTTTGGCAGTATGGAGCTATTTTCTTATCCCATCACAATATTTTTTTGGAAATTCCTTTACGACGATAATTGAGTTTTCTATAGAGACACGATATATGTTATGATACCGGGTTTTGAATTTATGACTGATGTCTATGCCTTAGTTTTCTTTTTATTAGAGTTTTGCATACAGGTTCAATTCCCTCCAATGGCCCTAGGTGACTATGCTTGGAGCATGATGTGCAGCCTGGGGAGGGGTATACGGTGGAGTAGTGGTATATGGTTTAAGTCCTTCGTGGCTCCTATCTTGCAAGCCTTCATGAAGGAATATAATCCTTACTTATGGAGGAGGAGCGTGCGGGGTTACTGTTGAACACATTTACTTTTCTGCACCCCCTTGCATTGCATTCCTTTACGCTTGCGTGCACACTTCAGGCTTATGGGGGATTATTATTGGGTTACTTGTATGCCTTCTTGTACCTATTAGTAGTATGGGATGAAGGTAGGTCTTGTTGCTATCTAGGCCTTGTTTGATATCTTTCTGAGGATAATTGTTACCTCTTGTACTTTATTTATTGATAGATTAGTTGTTATTCGTATTGTCTTCCTCTTTATAGGCATTTATTGTGTTGTTTAAGTTAGAGCTCCAAGTACATGTCACTTTGGTCATGATTTTCTTTTGACTCGGGTTCTTTTTGTTATACCTTGATAGTTGATCTTTCGGACTTGTTAGTGGATACTGTGGTTACTCCCTCTTTGCCTATTACTTGATTGCACTTTATCTTACTTATGCTTGTTGTTGCCTGCTTAGACTATGATTCCTATTAGGTACACATTGTTTTTGTATTCATGCTACACTTATGCATCTTTTTTTTAATGAAGGTCCTAGTGCGAGCTAGTAGGGAGAGAGATTGTGCAGGTAGATCAATGATGTTCAGAGATGCAGTGAGCAGTCAACATTCTTACTGACCGATTCTCCTTTGTACAGAGTTTTCCTAGTTTGGTCCAGGATGACTACCTTGTAGTTTTTTCCCATTTATGGTTGTATTTTTTTGTACTATTCTATATATAGATGCTCTACAACAATAATACCAGTTTTTGAGGCTTTATTTTCTATTATGTATTTTCTTATTCTTCTTTTGTTTTTTCTCTTCATCTCTTTTCTATTTAATATTGGTGCTTGGTATTGGCCCAATGCTTAATGCTCTATGCCAGGGTTAGGCTCTCTACCGGTGGGATGTAGACACCACCGCAACTCGATTTTCAGGTCGTGACAAGGATCCAGATGACCTAGAATCCATATGGGAATGCCACCATTGCCTGGCTATCCCATTAAGCTGCAACACAGTATATCCACTCCATGAGTCTGAGCTAACCCAATTCTCTAAACTAGCCCATGGAAAGTAGTCAAGAACTCATAAGGATCCTCACCCTGGTCATCTTGGAGAACTTCTCATATTTAATCTACTACTCATCTGACATCTCAGCAACGAATGCACTCGCTGTCCCGACCCATAGAATAGTAATACCATATACTTTATGTGAATCGATGTCTGACCTACCTACCCCTGAACTACTGGCAGATGCAACACCAAAATCTGAACTATTGGTGGCTGGCCTAATGGATCACAAACCATAGGAATAGCGTGATGCTCTAGGGTCTTTTCCCTCGCTTGAGTCTGCAAACCATGTGGCATGCTTCCATGTTTAATTTTTTTCAACACCCCTAGAACTTTGAGAGGTGTGTCCTATAAAAGTGGGGCTGCTATGTACTCATAGGGAACTGGCTACTGACCCCTCTCAATCTCGGGCTTTGGGGAGGCTGCTCTGGCTCATCCTTTGACTAGGGATGCTTCCCTATACCTTCCCCTATCTCTGGCCCAACCTTACCTCTACCTCGGGTGGCGAGCACTATAATCTCATGCTAATATCTATCATTTGGAGCGCTAGTCCTCACCATCTGTCAAAGAAAACACATAAGGACTTAATACACGCGAATCAACCATGCTAGACAATAAGGAAAGAAGGGATATTTTTTTAGAGTTTCTTCGCCTTTCAAGGATAAGTAGCAAATGTTTCCGCCCTGATCTACGAGCTCAACTAAACTTGGCTTGCATACAGTGGTACCTACGAACCTAGGGCTCAGATACCAACTTATCACAACCCAAAATCTAGTCGTGATGGAACCTATATCCCTACCACAATAGGTCATCCAAAAACTAAGAACAATAAGGTAAAAACAATAGGTCATCTAAAATCCAAAAACTAAGAACAATAAGGTAAAAACAATAGGTCATCTAAAATCCAAAAACTAATAATGCAGATTTCGTATAACAAGAACACCCAAAACTAGTTTGCCACTATGCAAAGCCTCTAATGTAAAGTTTAATAATTAAGTCTTTAATCACCATGTCTTTCAAGAAACTTAAGATAATGAGATAATAAAGGTGATACATTAAAGACTATGGGGGAACAAAAACTATCTCTAGTTGTCTCGAAAAATGATACGAGAGAGAGAGAGAGAGAGAGAGAGAGAGAGAGAGAGAGAGAGAGAGAGAGAGGAGAAGGCTCAAGACTGATCCAGCACAACACCTGCACAAAAAGTTTAGAAAAAGAAAGGATAAGTATATGAACAACGATACTCAGAAGCTTTCTCGGTTGGTATAAATATAAAGAGATGATGAAACTCTTAACATCACACCAACCCTTGATTACTACACCTTAAAAATAGTTTATATATACAGTATCCAAGACAACATATAATAGTAAGAATAAACAAAGTCAAACAAGCAACAAGTACTCATAATTCTCACAACACAAGTGGTATTCTTAGTTCATTAAAAGTAAAGATCATATCACACAAAATATCAATGGTAATATCACATCAACACCAAGTATCAGATTCATATAGACAATAAAACAAACATTACAAATCACAGACACAGCTCAATATAAGATCAATTTAAGACATGAGTATCCATGATGTACACCGGCTACCAAAGTCCACCATTGCCAATACTTTCTGTACTTCTATTATCTCAATAATATACTATGGTCGGAAGTTCGACATAGGAAGATTTACAATACTCATATCATCTCAGTAATACACCTATGGCTAAAGGCTTCCATAGACTAGTTTGAACCAATTCATATTAGAAACCTCAGGAAACGATACTTTTATTTCCTCAATTATATGCCTGCTACTAAAGTCCACCACAATTAGGACTCTAATTATCTTTGTTCCTTCAACAATGTGTGCCAACAAATTTTTCATACACAAGTAGAAAAAATGGCACATACCAATGAAAACATTAAAAGCAGTAATCAAGTCATATCAAAAGAATATCAAACGATTACTTGAAATCTCAATATAATCCTAATATATAACGGTCCAATCAATTAGTTTTTTCCTATCAGGTAAGCCTCAAAAACATCACTTTTCAACTCTAAAAAATTTCAACACAATAATTTGAATTCACTTATCACATAAGTAATACTCAATCATAATCAAGGCACTTCAACCCATTCGCAAAATATAAGATACAATAATATCCACGAATTCATATAACTAGATAATTCCTTATTTTTAACCAAGCATGATTGAAACTAGAACCCCGGTGGGCCTTGTCATTTAATCCACATAGGCACCCCCATTGTACCTGTTTCTCCCAAATACAATAAAGCTAGCAATCAGTCACTAACACTTTATACAAAATCAAAAAACCTTAATTTTCCTTAGAAACGGAGAACAATATCACTCGTGAGCTTTACCCTTTTGAAAAACCTCCAAATGAGTATAATCTAGTAAGAAAAATACTATGCACAATAAAATACAACAATGGATACCCATATTACAATATTTCAAATCTTTATCCAGAATTCCATCCCAAACCCACAAGGTCGAAAACAAAGTTTTATAGCGAAAACATGTTATCCATTACTTGGGGAATCAAAATATCAAGTTTCATTAAAAATATCTAATCCTTTTCAAACCCAATTATAAATGTTGAGTATCCTCCCAATTAAGTGTAGTAAACTTCATAGCTGTAAATGAGACTCCATCTAATGTTCACTTTCAGACAACATATGAAACTTAAACGTAAACTTATGATACAAAGTTTGTCATGCTTCGTACTTACCCACTAGGTGGGACCAGCATCCTTAGCCACTAAGTTGCCTCAGTAGCCTTGGATGGAGCCTTAGCTCAATTCTCAGCTCTATCACTCACCCTTGGAAGCAATATCAAATAAATAAGCAATAGTAGAACTCACTGTAGTCAATAAATAGGTAATTCCATATCTGACACTAACTCAACATCTGTTTGAAAGACACCATATGCTAAATTTTGACTACTAGGATGAGATCCCTAGATATTCTTAAAATAGAATAAAATAACTATAACATATCTACTCTAAACAATGAATAAATAAACTCCATAAGTAGTCCTTAAATAAAAGAGTACTCACCAAATCTTCTAGTCTCTCTGAGAAAAAATCCAATTAATAGTGAATGTATGGAAGGCCGACAGGATCTGCATGGGTGTTACAAGCAGTTTAGAAAAGTATGGATCAGTACATGAAATGTATTGAATATGTGAGCAGGTACAATAGGCTACAACAATAAATAACTCATAGTTATCGAATGCATGAAGAAGTTATAAATGCTCAACTTCCAGACAAAGCTCTAGTAAGAAATAGTATGCATTTTTAAATAATATCAGTTTAAAAGCTTTGACGTTCAAGAGTATAAAATACACCTAATAAATACGAAATACTTAGGAACTCTAAATCAAGTTTAACTCATACTCACAACATCAAGAAGCAATGATATGTAGGTTAATAATAATGGTTTAGAAAGGTGCAACTATCAAGACTCAACTCAATTAAGCAATAATATGTAATTTGAATAAATGATAGTTCAAAGGCTCAACTTCAATAATATAAAATAAATTCAATAAAATCATATATACTCAACATTTTTAATAAAGGAATATAAAATTTATTTAAAAACCTTCTTCCATTTTCGTTAATTTAAAACTGTCACTTGACTTCTTTTGGGAGTTTCTATAACTTACACACTTATGCCTTAGAAATGAAGTCTATATATTACTCCATGTATAGGGGCCTCCATACCTTGTCAAATAGTATGAACCTCTCTTCTCATAGTGGATCAACTAGTTTATTAAAATGACACGCATTGGGAAATAAAATAATCAATATGTTAGGCTACCCAAGTTTTAGGTATGGGAGCCTCATGCCTACAGTCTCGGTGTTAATACTCCTCTCATAAACATAAAACTACTTTTCTCTGCATTCAACTTCTCATGAATACTATAATTCCCTCATGGAAGACAATTAATCAAACTAAAACTTTATTAAAATACCATAATTGGGTTAATTCCATCAATTACACTCTTCATTAACTTCATCTTACTTATAAGCTTATTAATTTAAGCATAAACATCATCAATTCTCTTCAATTAGGCTTAATTAGACAAATATAGTTAAATTAGACATGCTTCATAAGTATACTAAATTACCAAGTAAAAGTCAACAATTTAAGACTCTTTATTACTCATCTCAAGCTTTAGGAACAAACATTGAAAACGTTTATTTTATTCTTCAATACTCCTCATAACTTCTACTACAACTTTCATGATCATGCTAACTCAAGAGGACTATACAACTTTATTAAATATCATGCAACTTCGTTAAATAAATATGCATTATCAAGAGTCATTTAATAATGGAAAATCTCAACAAATAGCATAACCTAGAAAGCTCTAAATCACTTTACCACAATTCTCAACCCAAAGCTCAGGAATTTATAAAATCAAGTATACTCATGAGTTTATGACTCTTGCTACAAATATACTTCGACATCAAATATTCATCAGTTTATGCAAAACTTGTCAACATTTACACTTGTGTCTTTATGATGCTTCACCTTAAAGGATGTGCAAATTCATCAATTTTAGGATATAAACAATAAATATCATGCAAAAGAGGTAAAATCTCAACTATTAATAATATTCAAGAAAATCCCTAAACGTGCTTCTAAAGTTTTCAACCTTTAAGAAAAGTTTTTTTGGGCGCAAGGATGGAAGGAGTCCTTCTTCATAACCCACATACCTAAAAAAAGCCTTTACTAAGCTTGAGATTGGTTGTGGTGTTTGTCCTTTATTTTTGTAGAGAACTATCTTGACTTGATTTCTCTAATCATCATGCCACCTACTATACCACCAGTAGGAGAAACAACCTTGTAATCTGAAGCCAAAGTAGAGGACTACTATAACAAAAGCGTAAATCACAAGTATAATAAACAGAATATAACTGGAAAAGAAATACTCAATGTAGTGGAATTACAATGAGTAGACAATGCCCAAAACTCGGTAGTCAGTGTAATACCAAACCTCTAAGTACAGAATATGAAATAAAAATTCTAATGTCAAAGTATCTCCAAAGACACAAAGAGATCAACGAAAAAATGAAAATAAGGAGGACAAAGCTGGACGTCAAGCTCACCCTAAATCTTAGAAAATAAAACGGGTCAGCATGAACAGCGGTTTGTGAATCACGGTGTACTCAGATCTGCAGATGGGAAAGTGTAGTATGAGTACAAGCTGCCGAAGAAATTTGAGGGCCCACTAGGCATATATCAATAGTAAAAGAAGTAAATCATGGAATACAACAAAGTAGGGTCACATAAGCAAATAGTATATCATTGAAGGTAGCTACTAAGATACGAATCAAGTAACAAGTAGAACATGTCATCGCTAGCTAATCACATAACAGGATCTCAAGTAATGAAGAAAGACATACCTGGAATCCTTGCAGCAACATATGTGAACAACAATAATAAATAATCAAGAGTCAAGTAGAAGATAGGAAGAGAGAATTGATAGTATACCAGTAACCTCAAGTAAGACAGGAAAGATCGATAAGATGATAATAAACCCCATAATCAGAACTATTAAATAATGAGTAATATCAACGGAGCAGTAATGACAGTAATCCAATAAACATATAATCACTATAAAGCCCCCATAAGGAATGCATCCTACACAATAAACACGCTCACTCATTGATCTCCTATACGACCAAGGGTATACTATAAAAAACAACCAGTATGTAAATAATACAATGAAGTAATACAACCTCTACTGTCATCATATCCTCACATCCCATACCATAAACATCAAATGTATCAAATATGGTGTTCAATTCCTCATATATATCAATAGTCTCAGTAAGTCGTAATATTGACAAGTCATGGCATCCCACACCTCAAAAGCCCTAATGTCAACATGTTATGGTGTCCCACGCCTCCAAAGTCATAATTTCAGCAGGTTATGGCGTTCCATTCCTCTAAAGCCATATGCCGGCAGGTTATGGCATCCTACACCTCAATGTCATTTAAACCAAGGTCCATAAGGGAACTGTATTAATAATCCTCCAAACCAGTGTATGTGATAGTATCAAAAATCTTTACTCGTTGCCATATAATGACAAACTCAAGAGTTAGCGGTTGTACCCATTGTCGAACAGAGATGGTCTCAACACCCAGTATTAATTAGTCAAATGATATTTCCCAATGCTATGGTGTAAAGTCTAGGCTAAAACAAATAGAAATAGTAGTATTGGGTGCTCGGTACACCGCGATATCTAAAATAGTCAAAAGGTCCTTTAAATTATATTATTATTAAGATTTTCCAAGTTATTAGTTTATGTCGTTATTTATTATCATTATTAAAATCATTTTCTAGCTTTCATGGATCAAATAACCATGTGGTATACTGGCACAACCCAATGCGCTCTCAGCGGAGCCTATAGCCCAACCTCTCGTATAATGCATGCACAACATATCATCAAGTATATATATATACATGAAACGACAATCCACTTATGACTTGCATAGGTATCACTAGACAAATCCTAGGTTACAGGTACCATATTAATTCGGATTCTGAAATAGTAAGCAAATGAGGAATGGACGTAAGAATGGTCCAAGGTTACTATAACAACCTAGCTACCCAACCCACTAATGTTATTTAGTACAATTATTAAGGCTATAAACCCAGAGATAGCCCCATGATCCTACCTTTCTTCCAACAATAAA
>JBDJHY010186823.1:0-10210 GCA_039654485.1 Withania somnifera
GCGTCAAATAATTCCTACACCATAATATACCATATTAGCACAATATCAAATATTTATTACATTTATTACTCAAGAAATAAATAAAACTATTAAGCTATGAGGCAAATAATGACTAAAATATATGTTAATTTGGCCTCTCATCAACTGGACCATACTAAACTACCCTAACTACTAAAGCCCTCTCCTTCAGGTCTTCTTTTCCCGAATCTTTGATCTTTTTTGGAAAATATTCCTCAATTGACTTCTATAACCCTCGTAATACTAGGGACGATCTCATTCTAATCTTCTACAGAGTGAAACTAGATTCCCCATTGAATTTCTTTACTCCGTACTTTGTTGAAGATGATGGAGACATCCTAACCCTTGATTATGTGTAGAAATCCTAACCTTGCTTTGATATCAAGGATTGCGAAAATATCGTGGGTTAACTAGTACACAATCACTCCGAAGAATATAGAAAAGAAAAATAATACAAGAATTTGACGAGGTTCGACAAGGCCTAACTCTCCAAGTTAAAACAGAGATGATTTTTCACTATGAAAGAAAATAAGTTTACGATAATACTTTAGAATTTTCAAATATGACCCCTAGATATAGATCTCAAACAGTCTCAAACTTACAAGGTAAAAGTTTTCTCAATCGTAAGAAGAATATTTTTTTTTCTTAAATCTATTAGGACAATAAATTTTCTAAACCAATAAAAATTATAATTTTTTTAAAATATACAAGAAAAAACTTTTAAGACATAATTAACAACTACAATTAACTTTGTCTTTATTCCTACTAATGAGTGTTATTTAATTTATTGAACGTATACGATAAAGAGATGATCCCCACGATACTTTAACAATCTGATTTTTAATTTTCTATTCTTTAGTGTGATATGAACACGTACCCTTCTTGTATTTTTAAAATTTCATAGGGCTTCAGATTATTATTCTTTTGGCAGTAAAAGTTGTGTCACTTCATTTAGTTTTATGTTCAAGGAAATTATACATTTGGAAGAATTTGAATTAGACGAGTTCAAAATTCCGTTTAGATACAAAAAAGATTAAATAATGTTTAGATAAATATTTTTCAGATTAGGCCAAAAAAGCCTTTTGGGGTAAAACAGAAAGTGCACTATATGCTAATAATAGGTTCCAACATTCTTCCGTTGCTTGTATAGTCTTTACTATTTACTTCAATTATCAAAGCAATTCAGTAATCTAGATATTTCCAAAGGATCATATATTAATAAAAGTGAAAGTTTTTAAGTAAAAAATTAAATTATTATTTTATATTTATATAAAATAAAAATAACCATTTAATTAATTATTAAAAACATAAATATACATTAATTTTAATAAATGCTATATTAAATATAATATAATATAATGAATGTTCACTTTCGAACTAATTTAAAATTTATCAGAAAATAATTACGAACTTATATTATGATGTCATATTCAAAATCTTTTTATTTTTCAAAACCTTTGAGCTTCCTAGCTATACCAACGTATCAATATTATAATAATTTTACATGGATAAAACACAATAATAAAAGGCTACAAATAAATTAAATTAAAAGAAAGAGTACAACCCCTTCAGATGTTCTGGAATTATTAATAAAGAAATTCCTAATCATTTTCCTATTAATATGATTATTTGTATTAGAATTTATTAGTAAAAACAATGAACCTTCATTCTACCCACGTCTTCTCCTCTAATTAATTACCATAATATTTATTCATAAACTCTTTTATGGCATTCATCAATTACGAAGGAGAGAGGACTGTCTAAATGCATTCATTAATAGAAAATTATTCCATTTTTTTAGAAAAGTATTCTAAGAAAATTGATAATATATAAAACATGTTCAAAATTCATTTTTTTTCAAGAAAAATGAAAAATCCGATTTTCAAAAATTACATTAAATTTAAAAAACTTTTAAAATTACTTTTCCAAAATTTTCCATTAAAACATGCTTCAATTTTTCATTATTCACTTCAAATAGTAATTTGTGTTTTCTGCAGTAATGAATAGTCACAATGTACTTAAAGTGCATAATGACTAGAGCGTTACATTCATGAATTATCTCATTAATTAGAGCGTTATGTTCATGAAATATGTCATTAATTGAAAAAAATCATAAATTACACAATTAAATTGTTAATGGATTATCTCAATAGCCAATTAAATTATGATAAAAAATTATTCTATATAAGTAAATTATCTATTATGCAGATACCAAATCAGGTAAGACTACTTTCTTTTTCTTGTAACTACTTGCAAGTATAATGAAACAGCATGGTTTATGTAAATTTTGGTTAGGAAGAAACATTCCGTGCTAAAACCGTATGGTTTATGTAAATTTTGGTTAGGAAGAAATATTCCATACTAGTTTTAGCATATTTGTGTTGCACATGTTAATAGATTAAATATTATATATATATAAAATAAATTATGTAATATAATAATAAATATTAAAATAAATGCAACATTTATTTAAAAAACAAAATAATGGACTAATGGTATTACTTTGACTTAATTGGTAAATTAAATGTAGTAAATGTTTGACTTTTTCTTCTATTTATTTCAAACATGCAATGTTAATTTATAATTTTTACTAGTTATACTATCTATCGGAGAAACTTATTTTTACTTTTTAACATTCAAGAGATGATATACAGAAATATGTAAATAATAACTTAGAGAAAATAAAGTATATTGTATACGTGCATAATAATATGGCATAGCTACTTGTAATAAATTAAGAACAACAAAATGGATTATGGTAAAAAAAAAATGATAAGATGAAAGTTACGATGGAAGAAAACTGGTAATCATCTACCAAAAGGATCAACATGATAAAGTTACACATATTGCATGTGAATTTTACGATTATTAATATAAAAAGACCAATATAATAAGAATAAATTATATGTGATCATTATTGATCTCAAGATAAATATAACATTCATTTAAACAAAAAAAAATATATTACTATATTATTACGTAGTTGAATTGAAAGTAATTGAATCAAACTAACATGCATAAAGTAGTAATTACACAATTAATAAAAGTATTCTTCACTTGGACCTTTTCAGCATATCGGTTTTTCACAAACTTCCTACCCTTGAATCTTGATACCCACAACCTATTTTAAATATGGAGAAATAAATTTTTAGCTCAAATTTCATATATACAATATATGAGAAAATAGAAATAAATTTCTTTTTAAAAAAAGACTCTTAACACTGATCAATTCGGGAAGGAGTAAATATGTTTAGTTTTATCATTTTCTTATATTAAATTTTAAGAATAAAATTATTATTATATATTATTATTCTAATTTTAGTGAAAATCATTGATATTTGCCTTTTTCTTCTCTTACTATATATTTTAGCACTTCTTTTACTATAGAAAAAAAAAAGAAAATATACCACCATTTACGTAATACTAAGTCTACTTTGTGATTGGGTTGAGAATGGAAGAGATAATATTGCGATTTTGGAGGATTTTAGTATTTGAAGACTTAAAATATGAAATAGTTAACTTTAGTCAACATCTAGAGTTCTGAGTCTCGTTTGAAAATCCACCAATCTATTAGCTATAGAATAAGGAGTTTGATCTAGGAAGACGTGTGATTTGAGTTTTAGCCCTTTCGTGATGAGTTTAGATGGTTTGATGGAATAATTTGGAAGTTTAAGTTGTAAGTTTGACTTAGATCAATATTTTACGTAAGAATATTCCGATTCAAAATCCATCTATTTCGTTATTTTTGAAACATGATTTTTGGGTTAGAAAAACTATTGGCTCGAGTCTCCTTGCATTTAGATAAATTTTGGAAGTGTATTTGGGTTTCGGAAGCTAGAAGCATAAGAGAGGTTACCAAAGTCAACATTTGATGATAGCAAGCTCGAAATGTATTTTCAACAGTTCTATCAGCTCCAGAATGAAATATTTGGTCTAGCTATAGGTTTGATTCAGTTCCCGAGGCTCTTGAACGAGTTTTGAGTCATTATTTGAAAATTTGGAGATTTTTATGTTAAGAGTTGACTTCGGTCAATCTCTGATTAAGATGACCTCATTTGGGTGTTTCGATGATTTCATCAGTTTTAAAATAATTTTACAAGTGGTTTACATTATTGATTTATATTTGGGAAGTTCTGGATGAGTTTTGGGTACTCGTCCAGATTTGAAAATTTTATCTTGGAATTTTAATAGTATTACTTGAATAAAATATACTTATTTTGATATGTGGATGGTACAATACATCCTTATTGAAATTTTGGAACTAACACAAAAAGAATTGGGTCATCTCACTATTTTATGAGAAAGTTATGACCTTTTTAGCAAAAATAATATTGCTGGTGCAGTATTTTTTGGTACACTAGTCAGTGTAATTTAATTTCAGACCATGTTTATTTAGTATTTTGAGCATATTTGGAGTTCTAGAGTTTGAAATTGAGTGATTCTTGCAGCATTCTTCTCAGTTTAATAAGAGAGTTAGTATATAATACTCCTTTTGGCATTCTTCCATGATTTCTCTAGCTGTAATTCTTTTTTCATCCATAAAATTCTAATGACCCTCAAGGTCATTTATCTAATTTCTTTGTATTTTGATCATTTTTCCCTTCTTGTAGTTGCATTATAACAAACTAAGTTTGATTTCATGGTTGGTTCAAGAATGAAACAAATTTTGAGTAAGTTTTTAAAAATTTTAAGTTTGAAGTTTTAAAGTGAGAAATGTGGAAGCTAGGGGTCATTTGAAGTTCGGAACTTCAAAATAAAAATATGTCAGTTCCATCAGCTTCGAAATGTTGATTTTGGTCTAGTAGGTCCTTCGTTCTCCTTTGTAGCCCATTTATGATGATTTTGAGTGATTTGACAAGATAAAGTTATAATATAAAAGGAACAGTTGATTTTTGTCAATATTCAGACTTAGAATGCTCGAATTGAGAATTTGATGATTCAGTTGGATTCTTTTGTGGGTTTTGATCTATAATGAGGTCTTTTTTATTTTTGATAAGCCCCAGGGTTGCTTTTGGTACTTTTAATTAAAGATAGACCTTTAGCGAGTGTTAGGTTAAGGAGACCTCGTACGCGTGTTTTGATTGTTCCTTCTGAGTCACGAAGATTTAATTTAGTATGTTGTATACATGGCTTGTTTTCATGAAATTCTGAACGAACCTAGAGGGTACAATCTGAACTTTTAATTCTATGTGTAATGGCTATAAAAAAAACAACTACTAGTGATGTCATCAATAGACCGTTCGATCACGGAAGAGGGTCGCGATTGCTATGGGATAGGATCGTTAAGGGCCGCATTCACAGGCTGCGTATCACGTTCACGAAGTCCAAGAAAACATTTATAGGTAGCAATGAGAGAAATTTTATGTTGTTGCATTCGCGCCTAGGTGCCTCATTCACCGCGAACAGTGCACTTGGGCTATGAGTTATTAATAAACCAAATTTGTTTCATTTCTTCAAGTTTCTCATTTTGGCAAGGTTAAGGGAGAATATTTCAACACCAAATCATCGGGTAATATTTCAAAACCTGATTTCATTTATTTCCACCAACTAGTTCATGATTTTAACCCTAGATATTAAAGGTTTTGAAGTTAAAAATTGAGGTTTTGACTTAAATTCAAAAAATGAGTAATTAAGGATCTTAAATCTCAAAATTTATTGGATTTTCAAGAAAACTTGATGTTTAGATTTCCCAAATGATAGCTTACATATTTTTGCAATAAAATTTTGGTTTTGATCTCGTGGGCCTGGGGTGAGTTTTTGAATAGAACCCTAAATTATAGAAATATGGGTATTGCTTTTTATGTTTTCATGTGTGTATTGTATTTTTAACTAGATTATGCTCGTTTAGAGGCCCAAAGGAAGGAAAAGGATCTTGTTGAGATATTTCTTCATTTTTAAGGCAAGTTGAGGTTTCTTGGTCTCTTTATAAAGTATTAGTGATCACTCGTTAGATTGTGTGTAGTTGAGAAGGTGATTATGTTGGGGTTCTGGAGATTAAGTGTGCCGGGTCAAACCTGAGAAAATGTTTGATTTTATGATTTTTTTGATTCATAAATTTGATTCCTCCCTTGAATTGGTTGAGATACCTTGATTTGGTTTAAACACATTGGGCTAAAATGAACAATTTGTGATTATGTGACTTCTTGAGAACATTATTGACTCGTATATTTGAATTGAAACATAAGTTGCTTTGATTTGACAAATATGAATGACTATGGTATCTTGATGTAGAAACTTTGGGACTTAATCATATACTTATTGTTGACATTGCCCGTGATGACTTGTTGATATCTTTATAGTCAGAATTGTGATGCTCGTTGAGACCAAAATGAGATAGAAATCATATTGATTGCCTATGAGAGGCTGATAATATTATTTTAAAAATCGAGATTGATAAATTAATGGGTTAGTCATGAAATCGATACATTGAATAGGCTTGAATTATTGAAATTAAAACAATACTATGTCGTTGTTTGCGATAACTTGATTATATTAATTATTATTATTCTCGTAACTTGTTCACAACTTTATTATTCTTGTGATAGCTTGATCATATTGATATTAATGCTATGATAACTTGTTCACAACTTAATTATTTTTCAACTTGATCATTGATATTGTTGTAGTTGTGGTAACTTGCTCGCAACTTGATATTATATATGGATATTAAAAACCTGACTGTGCAGACTTCAATAGCTGTCACATAAATGAGATAATAAGGATATTGAAAACCTGACTGTGGCAGATTTTGGCAACTGACACATAAATGAGTTAACAAGAATATTGAAAATATGCATGGGGATGACTTCGGCCACAGGCACATGATTGAGATAATATATAAATATTGAACACTTGACTGTGGCAAACTTCAGCAGCGGGTGTATACGAATTGTGCATTACATTGTATTTATATTGAATATGAATCGACTTACCTTTTCTGTCCAAATTGACTACCTGAATTTGATGATTGTAACTGACATTGTTTTTCATTCCAAGGTGATTACTTATGTTGTTGGGTTGATGTATAGTTGTACCTTATTTGCATTTCCCTTACTTATCATAATTTATATTCTTGACCGAACTGTTGTACATATAAATTGTTTCAGGTTGTAGTATCAGAGGGTGGTTGGATGTCAATATTAGTTGCTAGTTCTTTATATTTAGACCATTCGAGGACTTTGCTGAGTACCATTATTTTCATACTCACCCTTGCTTTTTTCTACACTTTTTGTGCAGGTGCTATAACGAATCAGACGTAAGCTCTTTTCCTCTTTTTTAGAAGAACACTTTGGGACATTTAGAGGTAGCTACGATTCATTCATAATTATCCGGTGTCTCATTTATACTATTTCAGTGTCTTTATTCTTCTTGAAAAACCATTTGAGACTTTGGACTAAAATTGGAATTAAATCTTATTTAGTGGCTTTATACACTGGTAACCTGATTTTTGGTGTAATAGATAACTTCCGCTCAAATATTTCATTTATGTATTACTTTCTGCATTTATTTATGACCTTTTTTAAAGTTATTTGTGAGATAGGCTGACCTACCAGGATGGGAAGGTAGGTGTAATCACGCCCGGATTTTGGGGTATGATAGATATTATTGGCGAAAAGTTGTAATTTATGTTTTTTGATGGAATTTCATAATTAGGATCCTTATGCTATGGGTAAGCTGATTTTATCATAAATTTACTAATTTCTTAACTATTTTATCATTTTAAACCTCATATAAGCTTACAAATTTGAGATTTTTTCGGTAAAGTTAATATTTCATAAATTGATGATTTTAATGTCAATTTTAACTTTGTTTTTTTAATTTCATATTAAAGTCCCAAAGCTACGGGTAATATGATTTTGAAATAAATTCTAAAATTTTTCTTGGGGATCGAGTTTGACTTTTTGAATATAATTTTAAAGTATGATAATATGGTAATTGATAGTTTTGATTTTTATATAAAATTCATATTTGAATAGATTGGGAGTGTTCAGAAGTACTTCCAAAGAGAAAAACTTTGACTTGAGTGTTTTTCCTCTTTAAAGGCAAGTTAAGGGTCTATGATCTTTCTATAAAGTGTTTAGTGTTTGATTATTTAGTTTCTTGTAAATGGGATTAATGGGACTATTGTAGTTAACCGTGTGGGTGAAATGGCGAGGAGTCACCCGGTTACTAGTGTCAACCATGGCCGGTTTAAATAAAGGAATTCAAGTAATTAATTTCTTATAATAAGTGATGTTTCAAACTGTTAAGATGATTGTGACTTGTGATGCATTGATTAAGCTTAAATAATTGAGATTGATATCTTACTTCGATACTTTAAAATATTATATTGATGATATGTAATGAACCTAATAGTTATTTTTTCTTTTCCTAAGTATTTAAATTATTTTTCCCTTCCCGTAGTTCTATTATATCAAACTAAGTATGATCTCATTTTTGGTTCGGGTGGGTGATTTGATTTGATATGAAAGTTTGAGAAATTTGAGGATTTGGAGCTTTTAAGTTCAAATGAGGAACTTTAGGGGGTCATCTAGTGTTTGGGGTCTTGTATCAGAATTTCATCAGTCCCATTAGCTCCATAATAACGAGTTTGTATAGCTACACTCTCATTTTACGTTTTATATCTTCTGTGGTGAGTTTGAGCGCTTAGCCGAGCTAAAAGTTGAGTTACTAGTGAAAGCACTGACATGGGTCAGCAGTTGGTCTTAGAGTGCTCGGATCAATAATTCGATGGTTCCGTTGGATTTGAGGGGTGGAATTTGGCCTAGAATGAGGATCCTCTTGGTTCATGCAAGTCCAGGTAGCATTTGACCTTTTTGGTAAAGAGTTAGTTTTTAGCGTCTTAACAGGTATAGGGTCAAGGAGACCTCGTACATATGATTTGATGGTTTTGTTGAGTTCTAGATGTAGAAAATTATATATGCGCTTATCAGGTTTAGTTTTTGGGGTTTCGAACTAACCCCGAAGGCCCATACGAAGTCCTTGAGTCATTGTTATTTACAGTTAAAACTGGTGTTGTCACAGCTATTGCGGTCAGGGTAATTGCTTGAATTACTATCCCTCATGATCGCAACTCTTCAGAAATCACAGTAAATAACTCTATCCCACTCAGGCGCGATCATGCCTAGGTAGTACGATCGCGGTGAAACTCCTAGCAATGGGCATTATTTACAACATAATATTTATGTCTTTTGCTCATTCTCTCATGCAAACTCACATTAAAATCCCATTTTGGCATAGTAGAGCAAGATTTTCAAGGTTAATCAATTGGGTAAGTTTCCTAAATCTATTTCCATCAAATCTAAGCTACTTTAACATGTGTAGAAATTTCATGGTTTTGTAGCCTAAACAGTGGGTAATTGTTGAAAATGATGGAAAACTTGGGATTTTTTATATGAAACGGAATGGGTATTCGATGAGACTTAATTCTTAACACCCCATTGAGATGGTAATATTCTCCTTGACTCCATGGGCATGGGGTCGGTTTTTACATAAACCTTGATTATTTGGTTTTAGGTGTTAATTAGTGTATATTTCTTGTATTTCTTGTATGGGTGATGTAATGTCCCTCGAGGAAATTTTTATGGTTCCCGCTATTTCTATACGTTTAGAGCATTATTGGGACTATCCCAAGTTATTATGACTTGCTGAGATCGATAGGTTCGATCCCTAGTAGTTTTATGGGATTAAATTCTTTCATAATTATGGATTTTCGGGACTTACTCAACTTATATGATCTCGAATCGCCTTTTTGTTGATTCCGTTGAGTATGGAATGTTGATTACATAAATATTTCATATATGGAGTGCTATAATAGGACTTTATTTCCATTTCAAAATTTAATTTCTCAAAATATGGGGGTGCAGGGGGCTGAAACATCAATTACTCATAGCGGTGAGCTGCGATCGTGAAGAGCTGAGGCGGTTAGCATACTAGGGCCCCTTCCGCAATTGCGATGAAGTTATGGCATCCTATAAAAATATTTTCTTCTGCATTTGGATGTAGTTTTCTCTATTTTTTCTTGCTTTCTCCCAATTTTGGAGTTTAGATTTTTTTGGTATTTCTACTTCATAAAAATACATTATGGTGGTTCTACGATTACTTCTACTAGGTAGTTCTTCGTTTCTTTATTTTACAAACTTCCCGCCCTATATCTTTTAATTCTACAATTAAATTTAGCTTTATTTTTATT
>JBDJHY010186834.1:1273-11947 GCA_039654485.1 Withania somnifera
GCATGTTAATTGTGTTTTCTAGTGATTCCGTTTATCCCAATTTAGATGAAATCGTTTGACCACCTTGAACATTAAAAAAAGAACGTTTTGATTGCATTATTGTGTTGGAATTGGTCTGAAGATGTGGATTTCGAAAAGTAATAATTTTAGCTTACCATATTTAGTGTGCTGTTTAGAACAGCCCAGAAAACCTTCATATCTTCCATGGGCATTGTCCCCTCCAACAAATGGTCAACATCTAACCATTTTCTGCTATGTCAAGTGACGAAAATGGTTATCTTTGTGTACATCAGTGGTAATAAAAACGTTTAGGCAAGTGCTTTAGGACTGTTTTATGTTTCTCTCTAACTTTAGCATTGCTACTTGACCTTCATCATTAAATTGGTTGTCATCTAAACAGCTAGTTTACCACTTGAGCTTCAACTTATTGTAGATTGTTTCCTTATGAGCATAAGTTTGAAGGAGTTTGAAGAGTGCTACTTTTTCTTTCTCTCTTTTTTTTTTCTTACTTTGAAACAGTTGATGCTTGACTGACAATGATAAAGTACGTCCTGGTGTGGAATTGTCAATAGTTGGTTAGGTAACTTGCTTGTTTAACCCATCAGCCTTTCAAAGCTTTATTGTGATGACTTGTTAATTTGTCCTTGTCTGGTGTCCCGATTGTGTCTGCAGTCTCTTTGTTCATTAATTTTTATATCCTTTTTATTCTTATTTGTTAATTTAACCAAGTTGCCCATTTGAACTTACGGAATTATACGGTGTGAACGTGCCTTGTCGTGTTGATTATATTCTTGCAAGCAACAGTCTTGGACTATCAATTATATCTTGTAGCTTTTATGGTCGAATCATTGAGTGTCAGTATAGATATTTGATTCAGCTATTGATTTTAAGGCTTTTCCTTGTAAAGTCATATTTAAGTATCATTATTTCTCCTCTCCTGGGGTATGACATTAACTTTTCTGTTTTAACTCTTCCATTTGCAACAATGTGGCACTAATTCTGGGATAATTTGCTGACATCATTAACTGTACGACAATCTTTGCCAATCTAGCTTATATGGGATGGTCCTCCGTCCTTTTGCTGCAGTTGCAAGACCACTATAAAGATTGTCAACATTGTTGTGAACTAGAAATTTGAAGTCAATCACAACTGTTAAGAGCATCATGCCACACTTGATTACCTATGCATAGAGTAATTTTGGGCAGAAGCAGTTGTACACATGAATTCACTGTCTAGATTAGGAACTCATCTTGCTTCTTTCTCCCTCATACATGGTAATCTGGTTTGTGTTAATCTGCTGATCGTTCTGGTTAAACATTTGTTTTCATGAGTACAAACTTGGTTCTTTGTGCAAGACGATTTATGTCACAGCTTCTATAGTTTGTTCTCTTATGTCGTTTTTCGCCGTTTGGTTGCTTTTCTGACTTTCGCTTATTTTCATGGTTTATTGATTAAATTTTTGTGTAACTTTGTTCTTTTGGGTCTTTATGTCACCTGATTCTACAGGAACACTACAGCGAATGTGATGCCAGCACAACTTGCAGTAAGCCAGGGTTATACTCATTCAAAGCCCAAAAGTGAAGAAACATCCAGTAAGCAAGTTACTTTTAGTGATCTCATCAGCAGCAATGAGATGGATGATTCTGACATGGAGAGACATCAAAATGATAGAGAGCCTTCAGTGAATTGGGCTAATAAAAGCTCACACTACACATCACAGCTAGATGATCCAAGTTCATCATACTCTCCATACCTGCCGCCAGTTCTCGAGGAACCTTCATCGTCCTATTCAGAAGGTGAATTTAGTGCCTTTGCTTGATTGCTGTTGTGGTGTAATTTAAACTGAAGCCTATTGAACTGAACCAAAATGGGAAGTTCTCGATTGAGAAGATTTAAGTGAAATGTGAAGTTGAAGAATTTTCATTTCAGGGTAGTGTCAAACAGTTGAGAACTGCGTTGTTCCCTGATAATGGTTTTTGTTTAAATAAGTCAAATGTTATTCTGGTTAGTGGCTACTGTGTCTTAAACCTGTGCGTTATTCAGCCGCAGATGAAGAGGCACTACCTGCAATAGAGGGTCTCCAAATTTCGGGTGAAGCTTATCCTGGACAGGCGCTCCAAGCTTGTGGCTATTCTATTAATGGAACAACCAGTTGCAATTTTGAGGTACTCCCTTGCTTCAATCTTTCTAGCATTCTTCCTTAATCGTTTCTTTATCGCTGCTTCTGATTCTCTGGTTCCACTTATATCGCGATTCACTTGTTCTTTCATGCTGTGTTGTCAGTCTTTGGTTGGAACTTACATATTTTTCCTTTTTGATTTATTCTTGAACTTGCAGTGGGTTCGCCATTTGGAAGATGGATCTTTTAACTATATAGAGGGTATCCTGCTAGACAAGTCACATATCTTTCTGCTTTATTTCTCCTTTGAGGTCACATGACACTGTTGTGGCAGGGGCAAAGCAACCAACTTACCTTGTCACTGCTGACGATGTTGATACTTACCTTGCTATTGAAGTGCAGCCATTGGACAACAGAAAACGGAAGGTAGTGCTTCTATCCTCTTCTGCCTATTTATATCACGTCCATGCTTACCCCGAAAAATAAAAGCAATTCACTCCATCCTTCCTAATCAGACAAGAGAGAGAGTTTTAAGTATCTTGGGTCTTTGATCCAATGAAATGGGGAGATTGATGATGATGTCAAACACCGTATTAGTGCGGCGTGGTTGAAATGGAGGCTTGCATCCGTGGTCTTGTGTGATAAAAAGGTATCACCAAAACTTATAAGGTAAGTTCTATAGAGTGATGATTAAATCGACTTTGTTGAGTGTTGGCTAGCCACACTCTCATGTCCAGAAGATGCAAGTGACTTAACTAAGGATATTAAGATGGATGTGTGGGCATACTAGGAGTGACCATATTAGCAATAACGATATCCGGAACAAAGTAGAAGTGATTAGACAACATGAGGGAAGGGAGACTGAGATGGTTTGGGCATGTGAAGAGTAGCTATGGAGATGCTCCTGACTATAGTGGGTATGAGGAGAGGTAGAAATAGATGTAGAAGTATTGGGGAGAAGTGATTAGACAAGGATATGGCGCAACCAAGGACATGATCTTAGATAGGAAGTCATGAATAAGGGTAGAAGTTTAGTAAGTAGTCGAGCACTGTCTTGTTTTTCGATGGGATATGGCTAGTGGTAGTCTAGAACATCGTGTTTGTCGTATTAGCCTTATATATTAGTATTTGGCTTTTTGTATCTATTATCATATGTTGTTTTTATGGTTAGGTGATCACACTATGTAGTTGATGTTGCAGTTCCTTGCATGTAATGCTTTGCGCTGCTTTCATATTAGTTATCATTTTTCTTCATTTCTGTTTTTCCTTTCCATTACTACTCTGAGTTGCTTCACTTGAGCCGTGGGTATTTCGGAGAAAGCCCCTCTAGAGGTAGGGTATGCATAGACAATATTGATTTCATTGAGTATGTTATTGTCGTCGTAGACAATTTTCTCATATTTTTAAACTTTCTAGTTTTTTTATTAAAATTGTGATTGTAAGTTATTTGCAGTTTCTTAGTATTAAATTTTATTTCTTAAAAATAAGAAATCAATGTCGGAAATTTCTTTAAAATAGAAGTCTTCTCCTAGTAAGACTTCTCCTATTAGCTTTTCAAAAAGTTTTTGAAATGCTCTCAGGCAATTTCCCCAAGAACTCTCTCCTACTTCCTTGGGGAGGGCGCCCTTTTTCTGGTAGGTTGTATGAGAACTACCAACTTTCTTCCAATCATAAACAGCTATCTCCTCCTGCAAGATTTCTTGTTTTTTCTTTTATTTTTTCTCTGCTATGGGGACAACAGGATTTATTTGTGCTGGGTTCAACTCTTTCAATATAACCAAATGGAATGGAGATGGTTCTGTTTGGTACGAATGGGTGGGAAGAAGTCGAAGAATGATGTGGAGATAAACAGTAAGCAGTAGGCAATGGAATGGATATGCCTCATGCTGAGAACATCTGCTGACCAAAAGAACACCAGCAGATGGGAGTTTGCTGACAAAAAAGAAGAATGTTTTTTGTACTAGGAAACATAATGAATATGGGAGATACATGAGAGTTATAGCCTTAAATGCTGGGGGAAGATCTGGTATTATCATCCGAGAACCAGTCTTGAATGCTGGATGGTACAATAGAGCATTTAAGACAGAGAACTTCATTAAATGCTCCCAAAAACTGGTAACAGCCACTCTATCAAGATTTACAGACCCCAACTATCCTTACTCAAAGGCTGTGAGTGACAACAATGGCTGTCAAAAAGCCATGGAGCAACATAGATGACAAGGCCGTCCAACAAGCAAGAGAATGTTTTGTTGAGTAGGTGCCCTGTAGGATATATCTGGAGAAGGCAAGCACAGAGAAACCCTCTTTGTCTGAGATTAGAGGATGGTCGTCTCTGAATGGGAAAGTGGTCTTTGGTGTCAATATATATGAATTATACGACGACATGTTCCTCTTTGAATTTCCCAACAGACTCATGGAAGAACAAACTCTCTAAGTCCAGTGGAGATGGAAAACCATAGGCTTTAGCCTAGAATGGTGGTGCTCAACCCTAGGTTCTGGCCCAACCAACATGGAAATCAAACTTGGATCAAAGTAATAGGAGTCCCCTTACATCTTTTGGCGCATCAAGTTTTTGCAGAAATTGGGCAACTCTGAGGAGGGTGGGTGGCTACTGAAGGGGAGATAGAGTTGGAAGAACTGCATGAAGTGGGCAAGGATCTTGGTTGCGAACGAAGGGATAACAGACCTAAAGAGGTGGTGATCTCACTAGATGGAATCACGTACCACTCTCCGATATGGGAAGAAAGTAAAGTGAGATATGAAGTCTCGCCAGAAAAAGCTTCCACTTTCATCACAGAAGTGCAGTGTCAATTCCGGTTATGGTTTTGACCAGAGGATAATACAGAGAAACCTCTTTGGTACAGTACAAAAATCCCATAATACTAGGATCCTCGTACAAAAACTCACGTGGGGAGAGAGGAGAGGACAGCTACCGACTCATGTGAGACTCACTCGACTTCTCTAATGAAGAACTCTTTGAATAATGAACACAGTGGGCCAGGGGATTTTTCTTTTGCTGAATTCTCTCATTTAAGTGAGATTGGGACAGGGTCTTTTAGGCTCAAAGCTGCAGCCTGTGAAAGAGAGCCCCTTTAGTGGCTGAGCCTTTCACAGAAAGAGTTAATTTAACTCTTGGAAATAGCGGAAGAGAATTTTCTCTGAGTTTCAGCTATGCTGATGAAGTAAGAAAGATTATCATCAAAGGAAACTCTGAAAAACATGCAGAAGGGGGAGGTGAATCTTGTGGTGGGAACATCCATAATTTCAGAGATTCTGAGCTCAGATCTGGACATGGTCGACGCAGGTGGAAACAAGGAGAACAGTAGGAACGTTTTGAAAAGCCAACTAATTCCTTTGGAGGAGCCAGTGCCAATCCAATATGATTCCAGTGAATGTATCAAGTATTGTTGTGAAAGGCGCACGCCATTCGCCTTTGGTGACATGGCGAGGCGAGCGAGACCGTGTCGCCATTGAAGCCTGTGGCGAGGCGAGCGAGACCGTGTCGCCATTGAAGCCTGTGGCGAGGCGATTTTGAAAAGGTGACAGAAAGGCGATAAAGGCGACGCGGTGACAAAAAGGCGACGCCTTTTCATTTTTTATAAGAATGGCGGAAATTAGGGTTTTCAAATCCCAAAAATAATTTTGGGTCCATTATTTTGAGAGTTTCAAACTAACAACAACTACCAAATCTTTGTGAACCTGTTGTAGCACCATTTCCGGTTACTACTTCTTCCGGCGACAATTCTTCTGGCGACCAGTTCTTCCGGTAAGTATTCAATTCAATTCCTTTTTTTTCTTTTTCTCTTTCGGGGACTTGAGACCAGAGGCGCAGTCCTTTTGGCGAGGCGACAACCTTTCTTCTTTCTTTCTTCTCTATTTTTTCTTGTTTTTTATTTTTTGTTCTTCTCTTGTTTTTTATTTTCTGTTCTTCTCTGTTGCTTCTTGCGTTTCTTCTCTGTTCTAAGTTCTAACTCTGTTTTTTGTTCTTCTTTTTAAGTTTTATCCAGATCTAGAAATCTGATTGATGATTTATGTATTCTTTTTTGTAAGTTTATATAATATTATAATTATAATGTTATATACTATTATGTAATAACTAATTGAATGATTTAGCTATTAATATATGCAATTAAATATTTAATTTTTTTGTATTAATTATTGCTGCATATTAAAAAGGCAAGAGCCTCGCCGAGTGGTGAGGCAGTGCCTTGTCGTCTTTCGCCGTCCAAAACACTGGTATCAAGGAAGTGGAGGGTAGTTTCACTACTTGGATAAAAGAGAACATCATAAAATTGAGCAAGCTATTTGGGGCTTTGTTTGATGGTTTGGAGGATGATGCAGAAGTACTGCTCAGTAAGCTTGATCAAAGGAGGGGGATATAAATGGTTAGCAACAGAGAAACTTAAGTAGTTCCAAAATAAGTTAGAAATTTAATTTTTGATAGTAGGTACAAAGATGGGGACTAAGAAGTGAATGAAGGAAGGGGAGAAGGCCACTAATTGGCGATCAATGAAAACCAAAATCATTTCTTGGAATGTTAGGGGATTAAGTGGGGGTGATAAGTGAAAGTTGGTGAAGCAGATAGTACACCAGCGGGGAGCTAATATATATGTGCTAATTGAAACCAAATTGAAGGGGATGTTAAACATCTGTTAAAGGAGTTATTGGCCAACAGGTGGGTGGGGGAGTTACATTTGGAGGCTAGGGGCAGCCTAGGGGGGATTCTAATCATGTGTGACAAAAGGGAATGGGAAGGGGAACTGGTGGAGTTGTCTGGTCAATTAATTTCTTGTAAATTCAGAGGTATAAGTTAGGATTTAACCTGGTACCTTAGTGCTGTTTATGCAGATTGTAACAGGGTGATAAGAAGAGAGGTGTGGAGTGAGCTTGCAGCTAGTAGAAGTAGATGTGAGGGGCCTTGGGTGGCCTGTGGGGATTTTAATGATATAATCTTTGTGGCAGAGAGAGTAAGTTGTCACATAGTCTCAGGAGTGCCTGTATTTTCTGAGTGCATCAATGATTTGGAGCTGGTATATCCTCCTTTATTTGGAGGATCATTCACATGGAAGAGCGGGGATAATCACAACAGTGCATCCAGGATTGACAGGTTCATGTATTCAGCGGCTTTGGAGGACATTTTTCTTCAAGTCAAACAAATTCTATTACCAAGGGTTGGGTCTGATCATAACGCAATCCTGCTTACTTTTGGGAACTGGCAATTTAAGAAATCTTATTTTAAGTTTGAGAACAGGTGGCTAGAAGTAGAGGGGTTTAAGGATAAGGTTAAGGACGGGTGGAGTTCCTTCCCTAGTAATGGCAGACCTGTTTTCATCTTTAGCTAACAAATTAAAGCTTCTCAAAAAGGAGCTGATGCAATGGAGTAGGAACAGGCTAACTGGAAGCAGAGGAAAGAAGAGGTTTTGCAGCAGGTAAGTAACTGGGAAACTGTACAGGAACAAAGAAGCTTAAATGATGATAAGATGCTTCAGAAAACTCACCTAGCAATGGAGGAGTTGGCAAAGAACAAAGAAATAGCATGGAGGCAGAGATCAAGGATCCAGTGCTGAAAAATGGAGACAAGAACACCAGTTTCTTTTGTAGAATGGCAAACTCTCACAAAAGATATAATTCCATAGACTCACTAGAGGTGAAAGGACAAGTCATCACTGAACCGGAAGCAATCAAAAGTGCCATTCAAAGTTCTTACCAGAATCTGTATAGAGAAACTGAAGAATGGAGACATGATTTCGATCTCCAAGGAGCAACAATTATTTCAAATGAAGAGCTGAAGTGGCTACAAAGAAAATTTGAGGAGGAAATTTGGGAGAGCGTCAAGTCTTGTGCAATTGACTAGGCACCTGGCCCAAATGGTTTCACTATAGTTTTTGTTTGTCAAACCTTAATATCTAAATTGCATTTTTATTTGAGATTAGAAAGATAGTTTGGTCATCGAAGAGTGATAGATCTGAATCTGTATTTTAATCTTTATGTGGGATGAATACAGGTGCTCGATCAGAAGGTTATAGCCATTAGATATTTTATGTTCAAGATTGAACCATATATTTTAACCTATCAGCTTGAAATCATTTGAAAGCCCAATAATTTGGAAGATGGATATCATTTTCTCAATGGTGACATGATTGTGAAAATGGAGAAAGAATGAAATTTTTTGGTGATAAGGTAGCTATAAATATAAACAGAGCCCTCAATAAATAGGTTTCTGAAAAAAAAAAAACAGATTGGACTTTACCAAAAAAGGATGAGGAAAATAATGCAATCAGTTTAAGTCATTGGCTTATGGTGATGACTAATTAAGCCTGACTAATGTATAAGTTCCAATTAGAAAATGATACGTGTCCAAATTAATCAGTTCTAAGTTTTCTCTCCCGCTCACATGCTCCCAAGAGAGTGAACACACTCTCTACCCCATCATCACTTAAGTGTCTATTAATACCGTTTTAAGAAGTCCAGTGCTGTTATAGGACCTCACAAACATCGAGTATGTTATTGGGAATTCAACTCAAGTCGGGTGTTTTAGTGCCTTCCACCTAAAAATTTCAAGGCTTTTGTCAACAGAAATAGTTTATATATGTCTTGTTTTGTATATCTTTATGGGGGAGGGGAGGGCCTGTGAATAGGGGGAAGAAAGGCCATACACCTAAGTGGTGTAGGATGAAATTTTAACCATTCAACTCCAATCTCACTGTTTATAAACATTTCTGGTTTTTATTCTAGTATAAGAAGGGAAGACTGGAAAACCAATATTGTTTGTTTTATTTATAGTGAAAGCTGTTCTTTTTCATTAGGTTTATCTCAAAGAGAAACACTGCAATGAGTTTTTGTTTTTTTGATTTTCAGGGTGAACTTGTGAAGGTCTTTGCAAATGAGCACAGGAAGATAACTTGTGGTACTTTAAGTCTATTCTCATACAATTTTTGAGTCTGTTATGATTACAAATTATTGAATGCAATATTCTCTCCATCACTATTACGAGACTCTGAGAAATTCCTTCTAGTCGTTGCTATTATTCTTCATGTTGGAACAAACATTTTACTTCATGAAATGGAATTTTTCAGTTTGAAAGCTCACGATATTAAATTAATGTTTATGAATGGCAACCTTAAATTAGAATTTAATCTGTTAATGTTTCTTTTTTTCCCCCTTTGGTAATATTTTTGAGATCAATAATCTGATCTAAGAAAACAGGCTTTCTTTTTGAGAAGATGTGAGGATTATGAAAATATGAATTTGTTTCTCTCCCCAATTTATGGGATGCGCTTTCTTTTTTAGTTTGTCCCGAAGGATATCTTCCTATATTTAGAAACAATTTACTGTTAAACTTTTTATTTTGCTACACAAATATCTATGACTTATTTTAGACCACAAGTATCAAAGATCAGTCCTTTTTTGTTGGATCAAGTAAAAGTATTTTCATTGATAAACATGGCCACAACGGTCATATACAAGAGATGTATCAAAAAGTAGAGAACTTATAAAACGATATGATTCTCTACAAACTCCACTCATTCATCTATACAACAAGGAACTTGAGTGCACCAAAAGAAATAAGGGAACACAGACTACTCCTGCTACACCTTCAGAAACCCTCCTATTTGTCTCACTCCAAACAATCCATATTAGTGCTAGTGGAACCATATTCCATGCCCATTCGTCTTCTCCTCCCGACGTTCTTCCAACTGAACATCAACTCACTTTAGAGTGTTTGACATTGCCCAAGAAGTGCAAAACTACCCAAGCATATCCTAATCCTACCATATCATCATAGTCAGTCTGCAGTCTTTCTTTCTTAATATCCATGTGCGTCACTTAAATTGAGACGGGGAATGGTTGGTGTTCGTTCAGTCAGTTTTTAGCTGCTTTGTCAGGTTCCAAAGTGGTCAACGTTCTATCTGCTTGATCTGGTTTCCCATACTGATTGGAGAACGGTGAAAAGAAGCCTATTTAGGGTTTTCTTGATCATGTTCTTCTCATGTGATGCTACAATCAGAGGGTTGTATTGTGAGATTTTTTCAGATCTGTTATTGTCTGATCTATATTTTTTTCCTTCCCCGTTACATTTTTTATCTGGGAGTAGTTTTGGTTACTAAGTACTGAGCCTCTGTACTGTGGGAAAATCCGCTTTCTGTCAGTCACTCACTTATCTCTATTCTAATAGTCTGATAGCAATATATTACACACTTCTTCAGGGAGTTTTCTGTATTTTTTCTTTCATCTAAAGTGATGCCCGTGGATTGTCATGAGCTCAGAAGACAAATAGGTTTCCTGTCTTGTATTTACATGAAGATCTATTTGCAAGCTAAACTCTTAAAGATCCTTGTTCTTGCTTTTGTTTTGTTGCTCCACATACTTCCATCTCATCTTATGTGAACTCTCTTTCTATGTATGCAGATCCTGTAATGCATAGTTGCATCGAGAAAACCCTTTATAGTGGTCATGCTTCATATAAAGTTTCATTGTCGGTAAGGGCATTTATGAGTTTCTAGGAGTCGATAATATCATAATAACCTTTTTCAATTTCTTATGATCATGTAAAA